>VZTJ01005686.1:250576-354874 GCA_013397795.1 Orthonyx spaldingii | reverse complement strand
TCCCTCCCTCCCTCTTCCCTCCTTCCCTCTTTCCCTTCTTCCCTCCTTCCCTCTTGCCTGCCTGCCTTCCTTCCCTGCCTTCCCTTTCTTTCCTTTTACTTCTCTAAATATCAGCATTTATCCTTTGAACTTGTAAGTTATTACATATCATAGCCAGTTTAAAGTAACCTTCACTTTAAATTCCATGGGTTTTGTTGGCTAAGTCAGTATTTCGACAGCATTATTACAGTTTTCTTTGTGTGAGTGTTGCCAGGCAGACACTTAGCACAGGTAAGTATATTGCAGTTCTACTTGGGGCTTAGTGGTGAATGTCACCTATTAGGCCTTTGCAAAATCCTCACAACTGCTCAGAAATTCCGCTGTATGGAAAAATTGTCTATTGCTGAGCAGAGCTTTAATTAAAGCCATACTTTGTTTTCAATCCAATTTAAGAACAAATACAAAAAAAAGGAAGATGTAAATTTTACAATGCCTGGCAATGTATCCAATTCTGAGCTGAACAAAGAAGCTTATATGCTGAAAATCTTGTAGGAATAAAGCAAGTAAGATAAATAAAAAGCTTCCAGTGCTTAATTCCAATCGTCTCCACAACAACTGGAGCTGCTGATAAGACACCTACTCAGAGTAATGATGCATAATGTGAAGAAGCAATAACCCAGACTGCATAAGTATGAAGGAAGTATGAAGGAATGCCATTCTTTTAAAGAAAAGGGTGGCAAATGTGAAGCTCTGTTAATGTTCTGAGCTATTTTCAAAGAAATTTTTGTGAAGATGGCAAATTGCAAAGGTTTATTTTTTTTTCCAAGTGTGATAGAGAGAACAAGAAACATAACTAATATGAGAGTATCAAGTATTTGTCCGTGTACTATCATGTAAATATTTATGTTCTGTCAGTTCATTATTAGTGGAGGTTCTAATAGGAATATAAATATTATAAAGTGTGTTTACAACAGATAAATCATAGGGGTGCTGAAGTAATTTGCAACATTAAAGCTCATTTTGGATAATTACAGAGCCCCAGAAGATTGTATTTATGTATTACAAAGGAAGGGGATGTTCAGAGGAAAACTGTTCTGGGTTGCTGACATTCTGAGGAGGCTGATCCTGCCTGGAACTGACTTAGGAACATATGCAAATACTAATGAAGGCTTTTGTGAATACAAGAAGGGTAAGAATCAGCATAGTTTCAATTGTAAGGCTAACCTTACTCATTTAAATTTCATGCAGATGAATTACTGTAACTATTGAAGTAATGTAAGAAAAGATTAGTTAAGATTATGCTGGCAATAAAGATACTAATGTTTTATTACACACAGAGTTCTATTTTGCATTTTATGTCGGGGTAAATTAGATCGCAATGTTGTTTATCCTTGTTTTATGAAGGTTATTTTCATATCCTTATTAAAGCTTATTATTGCTCTTGCCTTCCCTCCCCTCCCAATCCCCATACCCATTTTACTTAGACAAACTAAATACAAAGTGTATCTTCTTCTGCATGCCTTAAATACAGTTAACAACAAAAGAAAGCAACCAGTTCTCTCCTCCATCCCAAAAAGGACTAAGCAACAGAGACTTTGGAAGGTCATATTATAATGAGATTAAAATGTAGCTCTCTGAGTTTAGCAGCAAATAAATGTAGTTCAGCTCTTTTCTATGAATGTTTTATTAATAAGATTAATTTAAAGTGAAACATATATTATTCCGTTCTATGACAGGGTAGTCAATGGCTGTCTGGTAGATGATCACTCAAGTAAAACTCTATGAGAAGGAATAAAATTATTTTCTGAACAACAATAAAAGAGCTTAAAATTAGAGTGAAATCTATCTATCTATCTATCTCATGCCTTTTTCTTCATGGTAGTAAAACCTATCAAAGCCTTTGTTGCTTGAAGTATTTTTGTTTTTTTTCTAGACTGGTTATTGGATGTTGATTACCATTAGAGGAATATGTTACACCTAGAGAACTGTATATCATACCTTTTGGTCCTTTGTTCCCCCCCAAACTTTGGTCAGAATGGTGTGGTTTTTGTTTTTGTTTTTATTTAAGTATTTTATTTTTCATAATAGATAGATAAATAATTACATAAATAAAGCATGCTAAGTACAATAATAGGCAGCTAATCGGTTCTTTCAAGGGATCAAGGTAACAGCTCCTTGAACTGGGAGTTACATAACTTATGGATTTCCTCACGCTGAGCACTCCTTTAGACAGAGGCCACACATTGATAGCAGCATTTGTCGTAAGGCCCAGTATGTTAGAAAAGGGCAAGATAGCACTCTTCATGTAATTAAAACTCTTTATTCTGCCCAATCTGGCTCTCTCAACTCCTCACTACAAACCATCCCTCTTGATAAAACGGAACTTCACCTGCCAAGTTTTGCATCTGTGTCTTGCTCAGTGTGTTAAAGAACAAAGAAGCCCACAGTCCACTAGGCTTCATCCAGTGATCTCTCACTTGCTCTCTTCCCAAATACAGTCTCATTTTCTTCATGTGCTGCTTTTTGACTTGCCAATGTCAAATGTTATTCATTTCCCTCATGACAGTATGATATGCTAAATATCCTGCTATGGGATAGGCCTGGAGAGAGAACTTCAAATAGTGAGAAACTGAATAGGAGTTGACTTGTTAACTAGATTCAAGAATAAGTACTTTCTATTTCTAGTATTCTATCTCCTGTATGATTCAAAGAATTAATTTAGATAGCATTTAACCAGATGGAAGTTGAAATTTATTTCTGAGAATAGAGTGGGTTTAATAGATTTTTCCATTGTTATTTTTGTATAACCTTTTTATCAGGCTCTTTCATTTCAGCTGTCATCTCCTTTCTTATGTTCTGTCTTCACCTTCAGGTTTTCAGTGGACTTTGCCATCATCCCAGTTTCAAAATTTAACCCTTTAATCCTTACCATTGTTTAACCAATGTGGTATTTTTATACTAATCTTTTGCCTACTAATCCTTATATGCAGATTTCTTTGTACGCTCAACTAATGAACATTTATTAAAATATAGTCAAAGTGAATGCACTGAAAATCTGTTACAAAAAATTGAGAGAGAAGGAAATTCAGCTTCTTCCCTTATACTACTTTCATTGTACTGAGAGCTGTTAGACACATAATCTTCTCAAGTAGTGGTTCTATGCTTTTAAGAGGATTATATTATTAATAGTTTAATTATTCTTTATGCACCCTTTTTCCAAATGTTACAAAGGTTTTTGTCACTTGGTTTTTAAAACTATAGTGTAATGTTTTAATATTTTTAACCATTATTACTCACTCCAGTTTCGCCTGTACTTTCGTGAAAAGTTGCTTCAAGAAGGACACAAGGAGATGTCTGTAGGAGAAGCAGATAGATCTCCTGCCAGTGCAGTTATTCAAGCCGCTGGGAGACTAGCACAAACTAGCTGTACGCCAGAGTCTATGGTTTGATTACTGTCACTACCAGTCAGATCATTAATCACAACAGTGATAGTGGCAGCAAATTTCTTGACCTCATCATGAAAGGCAGGGAGGACATCCACTGGAGCAATTCATCCTCCAGGCATAAGAAAACTGTAGGGAGGATGTCTTTTATTATATAGTGTGTTTTCTTTTATCCATTAATTCTGTCTATAATCTTGGCAAATATATGATAGCTACAGGAAGGCAAGATCTTGCATTTCATCTCGTCTTGGAGAAACATCTTTTGTTTCTGAAGACATGAAATCCATGTTCATTTTCTCACCATTCTGCATCCCTGAAGATGTAACAGCTTGGCACTGCAAGCCAGAAATGTGAGTAAGTTTCTGCAGCTGTATATAACAACAGTGCATGTGACTCTTTTTTGTTATATGGAGGTTGGTTGCATGGAAAATTGCTATGGGACCCCTTCTGTACAGTTAAGCATATATTCCTTACAGAATACTTATTCTCTAGAGGCTCGGGAGTATTTAAAATCTCTTTCTGCCAAGGGATTTAACCCTGAAAACCCAGAGAGACCTATTCTAAAACTTGAAGATTACAAGGCAGAAAATGTCCAGTTGCTGATGGAACAGACAACATTGCAAGTCACCCTAAAGTCCATGAAATATGTGGTACTTTTTCTTGGTCTTCAATATCCATGCCATTTTGCTGACAGCATCTGCTGTTTGTTGTGCTTGTTCATTTCCTCATGGAAACTTCCCTCATTTTCCCAGTTATTTGAATACAACCAGTCTTCAGAGAGATGATCTTGATCAACCTTCACAACTAAGCCAATTTGATACTCATTTTCCTATAAGATTATTTGCAAAAACTTATAATTTTGTCAACAGGGGATTGTAAAAGTGTGTTTTAAATATTTTTTCAATATAAGCAAAGTGAAGTTGCAAGGAATTTCTGTTCTGAGACTGGCAAAATGGTTCGGAATGATAATATCTTCAATGGACAGCTTCAAAGACATAGTAATGTAGTACTATGTACTACAAATGTACTATGTACTTCAAATATAGTAATGTAGTATTAGCAAGTCATATGAAGAATTGCAAAGTATGTATGCAAATAAATACTTAAAAGGGAGGGTAATTGACGTGGGTGTGTCAAGGGATTTATGGCTTCATGGCTTCATTTTTTCTCTTATTCACCTGCCACACAAAGTAGCCAATGCAATTATCAGTGGATGATTAAATAGAAACACACACTTTCCAAGACCATAGAGAACCCTTTATTGGGCTGAGTGTTTTCTGCAATTATCTAATTTATATACTGCACTGACAGCTAATGGGAACTTAAATGGTTTTTAAAGCAGTTTTCAAAATGAAAATTTATCAGGAATAGCCATAATAAAACTCTAGTCATGAAACCTCCCTTTGCACACAGAAGTGTGCCTCCTTTGGATGGCAATATGTGAAGTGAAAAGTAACTCTGATTCATACACACATAACTGGGGAGCAGGCACTGGTCATGACTTCAGTCATAACAGAGACCTTGAGAATACTAGCCAAAGGTAATGTATATAGTAGTATTCCTATTTTTGTTTACACAATTGGTGCTAAATTATGACTAAAAGTAATTAATTAAATGTTCATTGAGGTGTATCAACAAAATCATTTGGTATTTCAAATAAACTATTTTGAATACAGTCTTTCAAATACCAACTCCAGGCAGGATAGCAAGCAGTGCCTTGAAAATGGGCATGAAGCTGTGAGACCTAATTTTCACTGTGTTTACTTAAAATAGCAACATTGCACTTCATAACTTGCAATTCAAGCTTCCATATTTAACATCTTTGTAGGAAAAATGCCAAAAATATTATTTTACTTCTTATTTCATCTATATAATTCATACTTATATCTCCAATTGTTCAAATTTCCCCTAGAAATAGTCACTATCTTAGATTTGTTTGGACTCTTGCTTAAAGCCTAAATCCTATCCTATTGTTTTACGGTTGCTGAGACCCAGACATCTTAAATGCTGGGTTACCTTGATCAGCAGGATTCTCACTTCTCCAGTTTTGTACAATTCCAGTTTGGATCTTCATATTTCAGAAAATTAGAATTTTCTGCTTTAACTGGGCCTTGTTAGTCTTTGACCAGTAACTGGATATTCAGTTAGTGCTTTATTTATCACTTTTCTTTCTGATTCTTCTCTTTCACTTTCTCTTTCCCTCCTTTTTTTTTTTTTTTTATCATATATTTTCACACAAGCAGTTCACAACATTAATGTATGATCATGTAAAATTATTTGGCAAATGCCACTACTCATACAAGTAGGTCACAGCTAAATCTCAGCTAGTGCCAAGTGTTAGCACTATGCAAACTTCCCATGTAATTCACTAAAACACCTCAGTCTTAACCTCTGTCTCATCCACTTAAGTGATGTGGGCTTTATATTGCAGACAATTTGTGAAGTGTACAGAAGGGACAAGTAATTATTTATTTTGCTCTTTCTCTTAATATACAGAAAAGCCAACATTCCACACTTCGAAATCAAGCCAATGAAAAAATTTCAACAACAACAACAATAATAATAATTTTAGAAAGAAACATACATCCTATTTATCAACCTGGAGGAGCTATAGATGAATTCATATTTTAGGGCCAATAGTTGACTATAGTCACTTATAGTTTGGGAGTTTTGGCAGCAGTTTGAATTAATATTTTGGGAAAATTAAAAAAAAGAATCTGTCCAAAAACCCTCATAAAGTTTATGTAGAAAAGTAAAAGGAATTTAAAAAAATCCAGTGAGCATAAATCCCTGAGATTTTCAGAAACTTAACATCTGTTCCAATAAAATTTACTGGTGAATTGATTTCATGCACTAATACAAAATTAATGAAAATGTAAATGTTTGTCAGACTGGAAACACTACATCAACTTTCTTGTTTCAAGTTTCCGGTATGTTTTCAGGTACATGTAGAGACATGAGGGATTATGGAGAAGGTTTAATACTGATGACTGTTACAAAGAAAAGGAAAAAAGGGGACGCTAAATGTAACTGGGGAAAAAAACCCCAGTAAATTGAATTATGACTCCTACCTTCTAGGGCAGAAATCTTGCTTTTATGCATTGAATGATTTTGTGATGATAACGTGAATTGTGTCCTCCATGCTAAGTGGACTAACTGAAAAGTCATGTTCCATAATGTATTGCTTTGTTTTGTGTGTAAAATCCTCCAATGCAACCTACTTTAGACATGGAACTTTCCTAGCAATTATCCTCCAACTGTTTAGGAATAGGCAACTAGATTGACATTTTGTTTAATTATCCCTATTAAAAAGCAAGCTTGTGATATATTATTGTAATAAATTCTAGCAATAAATGAAATGTGCTAGTGTTCCCAAAAAGAAAGCCTTTCTTTTTGGATGACAATTTACATCATAAACATTAAAAGCCTACGTCATTTGGGCCTATAATAATAATAATAATAATAATAATGGCAATATAAATTATATTAATATCATCTTCTTATTAACAATTTTACTTGCTTATACCTGAAAAGGGTATGAATTAGCATAGCTTAAAGTGTTATTTGTATCCTTGTTTCCAATGAGCACTATCTTGGAATACAAAGTCAAAGCTCTGTCATTTTTCAAGTTAAGCTGCTCCTAGCTGCCAGAAGCAGATTGTTCACAGAATTTCTATGCATCCTATTGGGCTTCTCTCTGATCTGAAGTTTACCAATATGGCTTGTGTTTTGCAACATGGTCATAGCAGCCTTTTCCAAACACCCTAAAATCTTCAAGACACTCATCAACTCCTGCATTCATTTTACCATCTCAGTCCAATATTTTGTTTGGTTTTGCATGTGTTTTGTTATAGGTAAAGTACTGCAAGATGAAATCTAGAAGCAGTGTAATTTGTGAAAGTTCTTAACTGCTTTTTGGAAATGAATCGTGCAAAACTGAAGTTATTCCTGAGGACTTTCTTCCTAAAATTATTTTTTACAAAGGGCTCTGTCTAAAATTATTAATTTTTTGTGGACAACTTTTTTACTTTGGCCTGAAGTGGCTTTGTTCTGGAAGAGTGCACCTGGAATTTCTTTTTAAATAGTGCTATACGAAGAATGATTGCTTCTCCCTTATCCAACAGCCCCACAGGTATTCAAGACATTTTTCTAAATGGAGCTGAATCACATTCTGGCCCTTCCCCGGCAAGGAGAGTCTGAAGATATCTCTTTTGCTTACTCTTATCACTAAGTTCATGAGGGTGTTTTTTGGCAAGATTCTTCTCATGTCCTGCTTTTAAAGTTGTTCCACTTCGCGTAGAGTAATTAAGGATTCACAGGGCTAGAGCAAGCAAGAGGGAGCACTACAGGTAGGATTAGTGTGCTTAGAAAGGTGAAACTCTAGTTTCTCTTCCAAATAATAGTTCGTCATGTGGCTAGGTCTTTTGAAGATTTTTGATCTTCAAGTTCTGTAATAAATGACACGCTTCTAAAAGCTTTAGTCTTTGTGTAATATCTATTGCTCTAGATTAAAAGAACAAACAAGGCAGGATTCAAGTTATCAACATTAGGTAGGTAAATGTACAAACTGACTGACTTAAGAGGGTTTCTAATGGATGTTTTTACTTATACTTCAGAAAATACATAGATTTAGCAAAAAAATTACCTTGCCTATATTTCAGAGCATAACTTTTCTTGTCAGTCACCAGTGTTGGTTGGACTGGGGTCATAACTTTTAGACTGAAAATCTTGATATCATGCACTTTTAGTAACCCAGAGAAATCTTCATTCTCTGCACACTTTCTTTAACTTACCATGATTTTAAAACTAAATTAGATATGACCCCTGTCGATCGCTGGCTCTTTGTCCTCCCTTCATGGTTACTTCAGCCCATGGGTCCCGTTAGCCCTTCTCCAGTAGCTTCTTCTGTCCTTGTTCGCTACCCCGGCTACACAGCCAGCGAGAACAAAAGAGATCAGATCTCTAGGCAGTGGTATTCCAACTCGAGTTTATTGGTAGGTGGGAGAGAACTTGCAGTTACAACCCTCGTGAAGGGGAACTGCCCAGAAGGACCCCGAACAAAGAAAAGTCTGGGGATTTTAGACCTTCGGTAGAAATTGCCTGCCAAAATCTGCCGGATGGGGGGAGGAAGGCGGGACATGGGTAAGGGAGCCAATGAACTAGGGAACTGGGGAAATATTGACAACTGGTAAACCAATGGGGTAACAGAGAAGGGAGAACGTTCTCGGGAAGAGGGATGGACAAGGGAATAAGGGATGAGACGGCAACAGCCAACTGGGAGAAGGGAATTTGGGTACATTAATATAACAGAACTGCAAAGGACTGTGGGAGGCCTTTTTCTCACTGTAGGCTAAGGGGATTTGACAAAGGTATATTTGTCCCACCAATGGACTTTCTTATGGTTAGCAGGGGCAGGCCCACCTGCCCCCACAGACCCCTTCCTTCACACCCAGGCACACAAAATCTCATGGTCTATTTCCTTCTACTTGTCTGGCAAGTTTTGTATGCTTTTCAAGCAACTTCTCATCCTGCTTACCCTATCCCATCACATCCTGTCCTGTCTTACCCCATATGTTTCTTTCAGAGAAGCACAAAAGCATCTTTCACTTTTAGTCAATTTTCAAAATATATGCCATGTTCAGTGATTAGTATTTTTCGACAGTCTCTAATTTGGATGCATACTGAGAGCCTTTTCAGCAAAGGTGAATATATCCAGGTATTTCATGATATAGTCTAAACCAGAGAATCCACCATGGGCAAATTACCAAACTCTTTCATTTCCCTAAGTCTTAATTCTAGTACAGGCAGTTGTAAATCCTATTTTCCCTAGTGTAGATGAGTGATGCTTTTAGGATTGAAAACTCTTTATGAGTAAATAAGCAAAGTTATTTAAAAAAAACTCTGTTTGTTTTGTTCTACTAATTAGCATTCACATTTTAAAATTTAATAATTTAAAAGAATGTCCTGTCAGATACAGGATGCAGATACAGATACAAGAGGTAGACATACCTTTTTAAATAAATATTTAAGTTTTTATATACCCTGCATGAAAACTATATTAAAATAAAAAGTTTTCCTCACAGCATACCCTTTTTGCTTGAGTATACTTTTTTGTATCCTTTATTTTGGAGGATCAGCAAAATTAAAGTATTGCTAAAACAAACCAGCATACTTCTCCATCTCTATTTCTATATCTTTTCAACTTTAAAGATGAGGCCTAGGGAGGTTGGTAGTGTCACTATGCTATCTACTTTACAAAATCTGTATGGTGATATATGACATGCAAGGCAATAGGCAGCCAAAGATACAGATAAGATTGGGAAATTACTTTCTATATTGAACTATGCTATGCAGTGAACACTGATTTTCTGTTATATCCTGCAGCTATCTTGTCATAATAATTTTTTTTGTAAGTCCTTTCCTTTTGTTTCTAGATTTTCGAAGACTTAGCAGCCTGCCTGAAAGAAATAAACGGAAAGTCTGAAAATTTTTTGGTACAGTATGAATACCGATTAATTTTCTGATGTATTTTTAGTCATGTTCCATTAAATATGCAAAATGATGAGTTGCTAGTATTGGTGAGAGTGGGAAGTAGAATATAATTAATAGATGAAAGAATGCCCCTTCAAAATGTAGCTGCTATAAGTACACTTCACTGATCATGAAATTTCTAATTCCAGCCCTCATATCTATATTTTAGATTGACTATGCCCTGGGGCCTTAGAAGTGAGCTCCATTTACTGAAAAGTCATGGGAAGTCATGTTTATTGTCTCAGCAGGTAGCTACACTTTAGACTTAATACTGAAAAACAAGAGAAAACGGAGGCCGGTTTATATTATTTGGTGCATGCTGAAGCTTCCTGACTGATGTGCATACCAGAAAAGAAAAAAGAAAGAAAAGGTAAAAGAAAAAATAATAGTACATGCATCAGGTTCTATGAAGTTTTAAATAGCTCTGTTTTAAATGTGTCAGCCTAAGTTCTTCAGTGTTCACAAATACATTTGCAAGTGAGAACAGTGTAAGCAATTTCTTCTGTGGAAGGGAATGTGGCCAATTTAACACACAAGAAACTCTGAGCTTTTTTGTAGGCTGTAAACATTTCAGCAATATCCTTCAGACTCCTATCAGTTCTGTAACCATACAAGTGGAAGGATTTGTGTGTTAAAATTGACTACAGTAATGAAATATTTGTTTATGCAATTTCAGGCAGGATACTTATCTCTCTGAGGTTGCAAAGCAAAACAGTGTGCTAACATATTTCATACATGTAGGCAGCAGCGAGGCAGCCCCAGACAGTCTGCTCTCTTTTTGTCACACAGTGTTCTTAGTGCCTAATAACATTGTGATGAAGGGGCTGTTCTGTATCTGTGTAGCCATGTTTATTGCCATATGGTGGTTCCCAAATTACATTGCACTCTGATGTGTCGGGATCGGCCAGAACGGTCTGGCTGGCTCCCAGCATCGAGCATTTGCTGACAGGGCTGGTGCCACTCACGGAGCAAGTCAGTTGGTGAGACTGCATTTTCATTGAGTTACCTTTCCTGCCAGCTATTATTTTCTACAGTTACATAAGGACTTCTCTAGTTTACCTTTATTATTAATTAATACGTATCCCTAAAACACATCACCCGTGCTTCTGCTAATAATACCTTCCCTGGTGTATAATATTAGCTAATTAATCCATTCACTAATTAATCCAAATCCTTAAAAAAGTTCATTTGAGGTGTCCCATTAAGAGTGTCAGTCATATTAGTTACTCTAACCCTTTGACTCTCAGGCTTGTTGCTAGTATTTCTGGAAGAAGTAGCATATTTAATTTTTTGAACGTGAGCCTCACAATATTGAGTGGGCTAAACCGGGAAAAACCTGCTAAGCTTGGACCAACACTCCAAATAATGTATGTGTTATGATTCTTAACCTCCTGACCTAAAATAAACAAGAGCTGCACCACAGTTTTTCTGATAATTTCATAGACTTTACTGAATTTTTGACATAACTAAATTACTGTATCTTTATTTAAATAGATGTAATCCAATCCTGAGGTGATCTGACAATTTTATCAGCTCAGCCAAACAGTCCCAGTGTGTCAATATGTTCATATCACAGATTTTACTGTGACATAACAGTATGTAAGCCAGCTCTAATAAATTATGTCATATACTAGAAGTAGTTTTCTCACAAAGTTGAAAGTTTCTTTATAGGTTAACCTGATTTCTTGGAAAATTAATGAGTTTACATTAATTCTTTGATATGTAGATAGTTGAAGTATAGTGCTACCAGTGATGTTGACATACCCTATGTTGTGGCACATTTCTGTGCTCATAATAAACACTAAATCTATGGGAGTAAGGAATGTCTAAGTCTGTAAAAAGAAGCACTTGCATTTTAGAATTATTGAATTGTACACAGAAAACCATAATTGCATCTCTTCATATTCTATTGTATCCTGTTATCCCACAATGGATTAGCACTAATATAATTCACAAAGTGTTTCCAGAACTGAAACATGCTAGAAAAGTCAGAAAGCTTATATTAGGTCTTGAATTCATGGGGGAATCTTAGTCTGCTATTATACCTAGCACTTAATAAGCTTTTGCTTCTTAAGACTAGAACTGCAAATCATTTTGTGGAACAGAAAGATGTTAAGATTTTACAGATGTTGAAAGTTATTTAATAGTGTTCATGAAATATCTTTATGTCTTAACTAGAGCTTTACGAATAACAGATTTTTAGCTGAACATAAAAGTTCAGACAAAAGCATGAGACAATCATCTCTGCTCTTTGTAGCATTAAAAATCTGAAAAAAAAAGGTCACTCTGAACAGAGGATTTCTGTTGGCTTAAGTCAATTTTATTTTTTCTTAGACTTGTCTTTTTATTTGAAAAGATATATTTAGCAACATTTCTAGATGAATAATTATAGGAAAAATAGAAAAAAATGTGATGGAGTTTAATGACTTTTCTTTGCAAAAAGGTTTTCTTACATATTCAAGAGTAAAAGTATTAGTCAAATACTATTTAAATTCATAAAAGATTTCTAAGTTCTTCCAGCAATACATCTTTGTTCACACAAAATATTCCCACAATTATATGCTGTTATAAAATACTTATAATTACAACAAAATTTACTTATTTATTAAGTCCTATTCATGAAATTAAGCCCTTAGCTTCAGAAATGTTTTCACTAGGTGAAATGCTCAGTAGACTCAATGAAAAACCATGAAAAGTCTTGTTTTGTCTGCAGTGATTTTTTTCAACAATGTTCTGTCATGAACATTACTCTCCAAATCCTCTGCTTTGTTTTTGCTTTCTCTAGCTCTGGGCATCCTCTTGAGACTTACTTTGACACAAACACCTGTTTCCATCCTTAGGATCCCTTATAACTTTCACTTGGTCCTAGTCTCTTACAGGTAAGTGTTAGCCATAATGGGTATTTTTCTAAAAGAAATGGCTATTTTTTTGAAAGGAAGGCTCCTAGCCAGTCCTGGTATGTTGCAGCTGTGACCTTGACTCAGACTGTTGAGAAAAGCGCTGAATCCTGGCTTCTCTTTGCTCAGGAGGGGTGCTAAACCTCAGCCTACATGAGTTTTTGTGCCTGCCATGCACATCACTGATTCTGGCCCTAACCTGATGACTTGAACTCCTGCACTCACCCTGAATTCATCTTATCACCATGGACTTGCCTGGCTCCTAGATGTTGGCTAAACTACGTTGCTGTCATGGGACTTGCTCTGCTCACCTCGTTCAGGGTCTGTGTCCTTCACCAGTCGGATCCTTGCCCTGCCATCCCTGCCTCAGTTCCTGGCTCCTGGCTCTCCCTCCATGACTAAGCACAGCCCCACTCCTGCCTCTCCCTGACAGTGGGTCTCACTTTACAAGACCCTACTTCTGTACTGCTGCTCTGTATCAATGACATCTACAGTCTTAACATGACTGTATCAAAAGACCTATACTTTGCAGAAGTAAGTAGCAATAAAGAAAATTATGAAGAAATTTCTGTTTAGGAGCGGAGCAGCAAAGAGAGCCCTAGACAGCTATTTTGGTATGTTGAAATGGCTAACCCTCCCATGGTCAAGATGTCCTTTGCAGGAGTGAGAGATGGTTGCTGTAACAAGCCTATAGGTTGCAACCCTCACAGATACGTGTTGCTAAGGGGAATTGAAATACTGGCAGAAAATTACTTGGTATAATGAAAACATCACTTGATTATCATTCATTCAGTAATATTATTTTCATTAAGTAAATGGAAATTTCAAGAGCTTTCATGCCTCAGTCTCTCAGAAAAGAACACTGAAAAGCTGACCCTCAGCATGAATGTGAGCTAATAAAAGCTTTCCCAAATTGGAGGTAGGCAGTAGTGCCTACCAAGGTGATGTTTGTCACTGTTTGAATCGACCTTTCTGTGAAGCTTGAAAACCAATTCACATGTAATTGCAAAAGCTGCCTTTTGGTAATATCCTATTTTATTGACAAAAGGGGATGAGGTCAACTCATTTTCATAACAATCTGCTTGAAGAAATCCTTAAGCACTCTATCATTTATAGTTGTTTTGCAATACAGCCTATAAAAGTATTACTGAGCTTAGAACTGGCAATAAGAAGGGGGTAAATGACAAGTTTTGTATTAGTTTTGCTGGAGTTTTTTAAATAACTGTTTTAAGAAACAGCCTAAAAGCCTACCATTAATGAGCAAAAAAAGGATAAGCAACATAATTTTTTTCTCTGTTCATTAATCTATTCTAGCTTTGAAATATTGCTTTCTTTAAAATCAAATAGTTCTTCTTGAGTCCTTTCGCAAATACAACAAATGCTAAAACAAAAAGAAATCCCAATGCAAAGGAAGTGGTTTTCAAAATCAGGCACGTTTGAAAGGTTCCTCTTTTTTGTAAGAGTAGCTACAAACGTCAGCAGTAACTAGTGACAATAGGTGATAAGTGGTTGTCAGGAGACCTGGTTCTGGTTTTGGTTCACTACTTACAATTGTGGTTTCAGTGAATTGATTATTTTATCTGATTTTGGATTATCCTAGTTCGAGTCTAGTTTTCACTGATTAGTTACTGCTCGTGAATGAATCATTTTCTTAGACAAATTTCTGCTTATCAATTTTTCCTAAACACTTCACTACAAGTTATTTGTAATTTTCTCCCTCAGTGGCATAGATGGTTACCTAAGTCAGATAGCAATGATTTTGGTCCTTGTTGGGATGAAACAAGCTTTCTGAACTAATGTGCCTGAAAACAAAACCCCACAGTTTTGATTCTTGTTATTGAGGGTGGTTACAGTAGATAATTCTTTGAGCATAGGGGATGACAGATAAAGGTAATATAAAGACACAGGATATTTAAGGATATCTGAAATATTTTTATGACTTCCATTAGCCCAACACAGGATATTTTTTTTATGGATCCCATATTTAGAAAACATCTCATGAAATTCATAAACAGATTTATCAGTGACTGTATAGTATTTAATTCGATTTTCTTTTGTCATATTCAAATTCATAGCAAGAATATTTCTAATAAGAAAGCTGGAGTTAGATGTGTGTTCTCTTCACCCGCTTTATTCTGTGGCTGAGCTGAAACACCTTACTCTTTAGGAAGCTGCTGTGTCATTTCTCCCTTTTACAAACAGTAGATGACTTTTGTATAGCAGCCAAAGAAGGGCATGGATTGAATATTCTGCTCTTTACTTAGTGCAATGTTGTGACCAGTTATTCTCTATTCCTAGCAGCATAAATGTGTACAATGGCCTTTGTCTCTTATCAAATGTGTTAGTGCTAGGTCTCTTCTTTAGGCTTTTAGAGAACATCTCACTGCTCCGTTAAGTATTCTAAGTTAAATAAAACCAAAAGCTCACCTATTCTGTCCATACTTAATTGTGTTCAGGCAATTGACAGAACTACCAGATGCATCCCTGGTCCTTAGGGTCTTCCAGGATATGGGGGCCTCTTGAAATCTTTTGGTGGAATCACTTCAGTCCATGACTTGTGTCTTCAGCTGCTGCTGCTCATTGTTTACTTTGGCCTCCTTTGCTTAGATAGGAGCCTTTCCCTTTCCTGTCCCTTTCCTCAGTTTTTGAAAGCACAGTGCTTATTTTCATATGTTCACTGGCAGACTTGTGCCTGCACAAATCTTGTCTACATTTTTGGGTTTTGAATTTTGAATAAAATCTTACCCTCTTCAGTGCTTGCAAGAACAAGTCCAGCAACTACAAGCAAAACCCACTGTCAAAGTGTTGTTATTTCCAAACATGATTTGCAAGTTTTCTTTTGCTGTATGTCCCTGGTCCGGTGTAACTCCCTCAGTAAACGGGTCATGAGGACTCCAGGGACAGTGGTGCAGAAAAGGAAACTGGCTCTGTTCCTAAGTTGAAAAGTGCTTTATTCCTGCTGAGGATCTAGGCATCTATTTTTAATTACCAGTTTTGTGATTTCTCCTTCAATAATGCTACTACCAAAGAGAGTTATTTTGTTAACACAGTATTAGCCAATTCAGCTCTTTAAAAAAAACAAAAACCCAAACACCCCCAAAAATGTTTACTTTAATTAATTATAAAGGGCAAAAATCAGAAAACAAGTAAATATTAATAAAAGGTGGCAGTCTTGAAAAGGGCAAAAGGGAAATGAATACATGTATGTACTATTTTATAGGAAGAAGCACTTTAAATAGAACTGTGTGCAGAGTCAGACACAACAGAATATCGTTTCTTGCAAATTGTTCTTAGTAAATCTATCTAATCTATTTATTTATCTTCAGATCATGCACATTTAGATCCGAGTTCTGCCAGCTGAGTTAATAATTCTTATCTGAAAGTAATTACGTTGGTCCATAAGTTTTCACCACTGTGTTGTTCCACATCATATCAAACTGCGTGACATCTCATCACATTAGCATAAAATGCATTGTGGTGCTGCACAGCATGGTGCAGTGGCAGACTAGAAATGATGCAGCATTCCTAGTGGTAGTGAACGAGGAAGTGTCACTGGTATTTAGAAACTTGTGCCTACTGAGTTTGATTACTCACTAGAGGATTTGGTTTTTAGTTCTTTCCTTTATATTTAAGGGGCTTGAACTGGGTATTAACTTTTATGACCCAGATTTGGTGCTTTGGAGAAGCACTGTTAGAACCTCAAAAGACTTCAAACCTACCTTTGAGTTACAAAAATGTGTCAGCTCTGAATTTATTGGCCATCTGTCAGACTTCACTTAGTACGAGCTAGCTGCCATTGTTTGTTATTTGATGCACTTCTATAATGACTCACTGCAGGGAGCAACCAGTATCTCCATCAGAGCAATTAATGAGGTCACTGTCTATCTGCAAACGTCTCAGTCCATAATTATTTTGAGTCGTTATTAGCTAGTGTGCCAGATCAGATGAAAGGAATGTGTTTATAAATAATATTTGGCACTATTAATAATATTTACCTGTTGTGGAGATATTTGGCTGAATATTTCTATTAGTATTTTTCTTTAATTTTATATGAGATGTCTCTTAAATTAGCCCCATTCAAAATCAAATTCTCATGAGCAGTAAAAACAACTGCCATAAGTGAGCTGCAGTACTCTGTTCTAATTCTCTGTCTTAAAATATCGACTATATTTCATATGCATATTTGGTATTAATATTTTTTTTGTACTTATGGTATTTTTGTAGATAAATATAAGTGTGAAATTCTTTCATTATCACTACTGTTACTGTTGTAGTTTTAAGATAGTGGTCCTAGCCACAATTCAGAACAAGAATACATCAAGTCAGCATGGGGTGGTAGGTTTTCCTGTCTTGAAAAATATTATGAAATTTCCCTAATATTGTTTTTAGAACAGTAGTTTCCCAGAAACCCTATGAATATTTTCACTCCATTGTGCAATGGAATTACTAGTGAACAAGAAGACATAATTCCCATCCTGAGGAGTTTAAACTCAAAAAAGGCAAACTTTATTGCATATGGGGACAAAAAGAAGAATAAAATGTTTCAGTAGAGTTGAAGAAGAAGGATTTTCCTGTCATTGAAGTATCATAGTAAGAGAAACACCAGGGCTTATCTCCAGCAAATTATTTCAGACTGTGCAAAATGTCCCTTCTGAACTCATAGATTTATTTCGCGTCCTTTTAGTGGAAGCTAAGACAAAAATGTTCCAGGTTCAGAAAGGAGAAACAACAGTATGGATTCCTGGATTTTTCCCTACCTAGTGCACTTTTCCTATGGAGACACAGCAAAGAGGGAACTTATCCAACACACAGGAACTGTCAGGTTCAAATCTGTTCTATTCCAAAGTGATTGAATACAACCCTGCAAAAGTAGAAGGACAAAAAAGGATTTGTAAGATATATCAGACCACCTTTTTGTCACGATAGATTTGTGTAGATTATTGGAAAAATTTGAGTAAAACTGCAAATAGTTTTTACCTGCCTTAATTTCCACACTTATTGGACTCACACAAGACTTGCCAATTTACACTTTTAATTGAACCATTGAGCCTCTATTCAGTATTCAGAAAATAATTTCTGAGTTTGAATGTGGCAACATTGTAATGCAGTAAAATACTACAATGGCGTAGATGATGTATATAAAAGGAGGCAATAATAATCTTATAGATGACATGCAGCAAATTTTTAACGTTTTGTGTCAAACTGACAGTTTTTTCATGAATACTCTTGTCACTCATTAGTCAGTGGAAAATGCTACTAAACAGAAGTAAACATATGCAAAATATATGTTTTATTACTTTTTTTTTTAAGGTCTTGAAAATAAAATTCCTCTTCAACTGTTTCCTTTTATGATGACCATTATCTTCTGCTCTAATTTATTCTTTTTACTAGAATACCTTGCTGTAACTATTATTCATTATTAAACTAATTGGCTTTTCTACTAAGATAAGGTAATCAAATTCCTTTCTTTTCTAAAGCTCAATCACAAGTCCTCACTAAAACCCAGGCCATTTTACTGGGGTTATAATTTCTTCTCTCACCACCAGTTCTGTTAATTTGCCCTTTCTGCAGTGAAAAACCTTCACTGCACTGAATAAACTGTTTCCCCAAGGAGCCCAACGAGTCCTGGCATGAAATCCCCAGTAAGATACAGGACACAGCAAGATTTCTGGGCAGAACTGAAAACAGGAGCAGAAGTGGTTGCCAATAGACAATTCTGAGATAAAGATGGTTAAAGCTGGGCAAACAGCACACTTCCCATGATATGTGGTAGGAGCTTAGGGATAGGAAGAGGGTTAGAGGTAGGAGAGCAGCAGTAGCCTTCTTCAGGGCTTAATCAGAAGAAAAGGAGTGAAAGCTAAGACAACAGTATTATGTGCTGATTACTCAGTGCTGAAGAGCCAAGGATGGAGACTCCCAAAAAACTGGCAGCTAGCACACCTGATGAGAGGAGGAGATGATGGTTGTGGAAAGCATCTGAGCAAGTCTTGCTCAAAGACCTCCAGAGAAAGGCCTTAGAAGTTAATTTAGTTAGTCAAAGATTAACTATATTGCCTGTGTAATGTTGTACCTGGGACTTCTAAAATCTGATTCCTCATTTGACAAAAAGTTTTTATGGAGATATTTTGAAGGGTGTTTGTACTACTAGAGGAAATTCTCCATATAGAAGTTGCTCTGAGGTTGCAAAGAGCAGTTTATTGTCAGGATACACTATTTTTAGGCAAGTACAGTACTTCTTGGTTGCTTCCACACGTTGATGGGAAAAGTAGTCAAGATTTTCCTTTCTTCCTTAGCTTTTGAGATATAACTTTGGAAAATGGAAGGGAGAGATAAATTGCTTTTCTGTCAAAAAGGAGAAAAAGAGAACACAGAAAACTGGAAGGAGATAATGTGTTCTCTCCCTCCTCCTTCTCTGAAATCCTGCTTTGGGAGAGTTGGATGAATAACTTGCAGAAGAAAAGTTAAAAAAGAAAGAAGTTAAAATGGAGAAATTGAATACACATGTTTCATTGCTCAGGTGGGTAGATCTGACGATTTGAAAGGATATTGGTGCTTCAGGATTACAATTCATATGGGTAGGCTGGGCAGGATATAATCTTGTGGTTCCTTTTGATGGCTTGGGTGATGATTCACAATATGATACAATGAAACACACCTTGTTCAGTGAATGTTTAACTCTCCTTAACATATAAAATTGGGAGAGTGTGCAAGACTGACCTCCAGATGATTTGAAGTTGGCCCAGGCTTATTTTGAAAAATCTAATCAGGTGTACTTAAGAAAAACCTTAAGAAAAATCTGTTAACTGGGAGGGTGGTAGCACATTTCACTCCACCTTTTTGTACTTAGAAAATCTCCAAACAGCTCTAGTAGATTGTACATTTTCACTTAGCTAAAATAATTTTAGAAAGTAGCATATGTAATACTGAATTAGTCAAACACAAAGGCAAATTCCAATGTGAAATGCTACTCCTTTTCTTAATTCTTTTTATTTAACAGTCTATTTGCTAGATAAATGCCATTTATTTAGGTTCATAATACCACGGAAGTAGTATTTTTGTTGTAAAGAATAAAATTCTTATTTCATCAAAAGCTTTACTGTGTAGTGCTGTATGAAAATTGTACAATCTTTTTCTCACATTAACTATTTTTATTTTTCTTTCAGTTTGGTATTGTTTTCTACCACACAGCTTTGTCTCCTGCAGATTGTCAAATTTGTCAGGATTCCTTATTTGTTGAAAACTTTTCAAGCATAAGGGTTATTCTTTTACTAGCAGTTCTAAAAATATATCCCCAGAAGGTATGACTTGTATGATGATAACCTAGGCTGTGAGAAGAGAATCAACAGAATAACAGAATACTAAATAAATAAAACTGACTTTTCTTTCATCTGCACAATTCAGCTGGGAGTACTTCCTTTACATGAGTTGTTGAATTTGAGTGGATCCAGTTATTTATTATGACAGGTTGCAATTAGTCAGCATGCTGCTTATGTTTGCTTGAGATTCTGCTTGCTGGAATACTGAAAATGTTTGAACAAAAGAAAGCCGTAGGACCTTTGACTGACCTAACCCCTGGTCTGTCTGGAGATACTAGTTGGTTCAATGTTTAGATGAACAACAGGTTTCAGGAAAAATGCTGTAAAACACAACTTTGCTCTGACTACTGTCCCTTTCATTGCTTTGTTTATGTAATTTATTGAAATCTAATTTTATGTTATAAGATTATTGGGGGGGGATTTTTTTTTTAATTATTATGTAGCCTGCAATTTCTAGCACAAAGGGAGCCTGAAATGTAGACTTGTATCTCTACTATTACACAAATAATAACATTTAACAACCTTTTGTCTCTGAGGCATTAAGACTGCCAATTGAGCTGAGTTAATGGCTAAGTAGTGTTTTCAGTATCTTACCTGTGCATGAGTCAAGAAAAAGGTAATTTTCTTGACTTTTAAAAATGTTTCCCCCCCTAAATATGAATATTTTCTTAAACTGAATATCTTTATATTCTTAATAGGAAAATGCAAAATTTTATTTTAAAATTTAGGAACAGATCACACTTAACTTGAGAAATTTCCAGCTGTGGGAACTTGCGTTTTCTTTTCTCTGTATTGTCTCTATTGGTAGGACAAATGATGTTAATGTAAAGCCTATAATGAAGAACAGAGGGATAAACATCTTATATGACATTGTCCATGGAAACAGAAGGAGATATTGCATTACCTATATCTAGTCCATTATTATATGATCCATGCAGTTTTAAACATATAGTTTTTCAAGTGAATGTTCTGAATTCCAGCGGGCTAATTTTTGAGGTTTGTGGCAAGTAGAAAAAAGTGAAAGAAAAGTTTGATTCAATTTGGTGAAGAAAATATAAAAGCAGAAGGGGGTCTGAAGGATATAATGAAGACATCTGAATTGTTTGGAAGATATGGGTGAATAGCTTCCAGAGTAAAAAAATCCCCATCACATCATGGGTATTTTTGCATGCTTGAGTTTTTTAAAAATAATTTCAACCCACTGACTTCTTGATGAGAATATGAAGGTTTTCTCCCCAGATTTTAGTCATATTAATGAACTTAGAATAAATAAACTACAGAATACTCTTAATAGTATTTTTTAATTATTAAAAAAAGGGTTATTATGAAGTGAAAGAACCCTTTTTCTATCTCAGATTCATTGCAGATTTCTATCTCTATCCTCCCTGCTCTGGAAATTTGTTCTCAAAGCTTTGTTGCTCATCTTAACAGCTATGAATCACATACAGTCACCTAGAATCTTTAAAGATCAAATTTAGATTAATTTTTTTCTCAAAAATAAAGAAGAGACACCTAGGAAAAGTATGAAGTTTATTTAGGCAGATGGATAGCTCTTCTTGGCAGATCAGAAAACTTCTGAGGGACAAAAATATTTTAATGATGTTTCCAGAGAAAGAATATACTGCTTTGGCTTTCCTGTATTCCAGACAAATTTAAGTCATTCATGTACTGCAAACAAAATCTTTTCATGTTTAAGCACTAATTTTTACTTAAATCTCAAACTCCTGACAGGAGGAAATTGAACTCTCTCCAGGCTGCAGGTCTGTTGTCATTTTAAAAGAACAACATTTTTTTGCCGCTTATTTCCTACATGCCTTTTTAAATCTTGTATAACGTAAAGTCTGCATTTTCCTATTTTCCCAAGGGCTTGCTATCACTGTTCCTCAAATAAATAGATATGATAGTTAGTTATGGTAGTTAACTTATTACAAAACTATATAAAATTGTAAATAGATATCAGAGTTTAAAACATTCAGGACTCCATCAAATATCAGTGGTCAAAGTCTCCTCAATTTCAGTGGATAGAGATTCAAACAAACTTCATAATAAATATGAATCTCTGCTTTTTAGTTTTTACTATATAATTTTTTAACTTTTCTGAGTTCCACAGGTTCTTCTGTTCTTGCTCTGGGGAGACCATCAATTATCAGAGTTTAAATTCATAACATAATTCTGATGTGTCTGTCCATAACAACATGGCTTCAAGAAGAATGTGGTATAGCTCTCATCCTGTTGATCAGGACACTTTGTATAGATCCTGGTTACATCCAGTTTGAACTGCCTAATGCTGAGCAGGAGGATGAACCTGAATTTTACACCTACTACAGTGTCCTATCTACTAGACTATATCAATATATGTAGATACAATTTGATCTTTCTCTCTAAATAACATTGGCAACCTTTCATGAGCTGTCTGTTTCTCCAAATGTTTGTGTGTTATGGGAATACAGATTGGGTTTGTTCTTTATTAGGAATGAAGCATTTATAATGATACTGAAGGGCAGAAAGAGGCAGTTCTGAGATGAGCAGAAGCAAAACCATGAGTTCAGATAGCTTTTCATTCAAACTGAAGTACATTTAATTTCATATTCTGCAGTAGCAGAATAGGGGCATTGGACTGAAGTCTTATCTTTAGCACAGTCTTGCTTATGTTCCACCATGTGATATTCTCTCTCCTCTTTTTCTCTGCTTCCAAATCCATTGCGATGATAGTGATTTACTGCTGCTCTGACTCATAAAGATGCACTAAGAGTCTAATCCAGGAAGTCAGTAGGATTTTTGCCACAATGAATCAGTATAACCCACGTTGCATAAAATGAGTAGATATAAAGTGCATTTCAGGACATGATATAGCCTTGTACTGTCTCCTGTGATGATCCATGGAATTACTCTGAAGAAAGCAGCTACAGTCTTGTTTTTACACCATGGGGCAGAAACATTCCACCTGGAAACTGTATTTTCTCCTTCTATTTCTATTGTTGATTCTCCATATCTATTGGTCTCTGTGAGGTCTGTGTAAGTCACATCATTGCTAGAGTTATTCTTTTTGAAGCCATACCAAATAAGCCTGTGAATCTGTCTGCCTTTTGAATATCTGTCTTTGAGAACCACCAAATCCCACACAGCTTGCAGATTTTGAGATTGCTCATTTCTCAGGTGTATCATCCTGTATAAACTACACCCCAAAAGACATACGAAAAGGAAGAAGGAAGAGAAAACTCAATACAATATAAAGACAGATAATCAGTCAGAACTCGCAAAATCAGGAGCAGATGTGGCCCAATTAAACTCAACAGTTTCGCAGGTGTTCATAGGAATGACTTTAACATAAAACACACTTCTCTTCAGTGCTCCTTAATTTTTTTTCCTAGTGCTCTTTAAATATTATATACTTCACCAAACTAAACTAGAAAATGTATATGGAAAAGGCAATTGGAGCTTAGTCAGATATAATTGACTTAAAATTCAACATGCTGTTTGATTTTGGAATCATGGTGAACCATATTTATTGAGGGGATGAGGGTTATGTGATATCACATAATCATTTGGTTTTGAACTCCTGGCAAAAGGCATCCACAATTAAAACTGGTATACACAAGATCTAAAGGTTGCTAGAAAATGCTGGAACTCTAGCCCTAATTGCCTTCAATGTGTATAATTCTTTCTCAGCAGCATGTGCTAGAATTTGTCATTGCCTCACTACTTGAACATTGTGCTATCAGCCAGAAACACAGCATATATGCCATTCATTCTTTTCAAGCTAGTGCTTTCCTGACTGCAGTTTTAGGAGTTTATTGAAGGGAATGGGCAGAATGATAATGCACAAATTTTTCATGCATATCTGTTGTTATGGTATTAGCATTAATCCTTTGACTTTCTATCATATTGTAGAATGAAAAGGTTTTCTTCTGCTCAGGTGCTGTAACATCTGTAAGACAGAATCTATCAAGTTTTTGTATTTTATATAATATTTGGATTAATTTTTTTTCCTGGAAATTATATAACACAGATTCTTCCATGGCATAGTTCCTTAGATGATGTGTACATTTTTGGTAAGTTAGACCTTAGTAAAGTCCTTCCTTGCATTCAGGGGGAGCTGTACCTGTCAGTTCAAAGAACAGACTGGAAAGTATGCATGACATTGCCATCTTCAACGACCTTTACAATGCAAACTTTACATTATTTGAACCTTTTACATGATTTTACATATTGAACTTGCTCTTCAGTGTCATATTTTTTTCTTTTACCAGTGCACAATTTCCTTCTTAAGCAAATGAGTTCTACCTGTCACAATTTGTCAAAATCTTCAGGAAAGTTTGGTGGCTTGACATTGGCCAGCAGCCAGACACCTGCCCAGTTGCTGTCTCACTCCCCTTCTTCAATAAGGCAGAGGAGAAAATAGGATTAAAGAGCTCATAAGGGTGGTGTGGGCTCCTCCACGGGCTGCAGGTGAATCTCTGCTCACCCATGAACCTCCCTGGGCTGCAGGGGGACACCTGCTTCACCAAGGTCTGCACCACGGGCAGCAGAGGAATCTCTGCTCCCATGTCTCAAACATCTTCTCCTGCATTTTCTTCACCAGCCTAGGTGTCTGCAGAGCTGAAGCTCTCGCCTGTTCTCGCAGCAAAGAATCACAGGATCAGTTAGGTTGGAAAAGACCTTTGAGATCACCAAGTCCTATCTATGACACAACACCACCCTGTCAGCTAGACCATGGCACCATCTGCCATGTCCAATCTTTTATTAAACACTTCCAGGGACTCCACCAATCTTCCTGGGCAGCCCATTCCAATGTCTAAACACCCTTTCTGTGAAGAAATTCCTCCCATTGTCCAACTTAAACCTCTCTTGGTGTAGCTTAAGGCTGTGTCTATTTGTCCTGTTATTTGTTACCTGGGAGAAGAGACCAACCTTCACCATGCTACAACTTCCTTGCAGGTCCCTGAGCCTCCTTCTGTCCATGCTAAACAACCCCAGCTCCCTCAGCTGTTGCTCATAGGACTTACTATCTAAAGTCTCTCTCACAGCTGCTGTTTAGCAGTTTTCACTGGTTTATGTTCAACCCAAGACTCCAAATCTTGTCTGTGGGACCCTGAGGTGGGTGAGTTGGAGACAGCTGGAACCAGCTGTGCCTAGCATGGGTCAGCCCAATGCTTCTCACAGAGGTCCCTGTGCTCTCCCCACCCCTGCAGTATTCACATCTTCCATGACATCCATGATTGTATACCTCATTACAATTTATATCCCTTTCATTTCATCCCTCTTCCAAGCTGAAAAAACCTAATTACCTCATTTTGGCCCAAGAAGAAAAAGGATGACATTGATCATCCTTGTTTCCTTTCACTGTAGGTTTCCCAGCACCCCCGCCTTTGCAGCAGGAGCTTGGCAGTGTGCATGGAGAGGGTGGCTGAATGTGGGCTGAGGCAGGCATGTTCTCCAAATGGCATTCAAGGCACCAAGTTTTCCCATGGAAAGAAGATAAAGTTTCTAGCTTTTTGCTTTGTTCTTGCCCCTAGGCAACCTTCAGTCCTGGCTGTTCTTGGGGCTGATGGTCTTACATATTCTTACTTCACAGAATCATGGAATCAATTAGCTTGGAAAAGACCTCTGAGATCATTGAGTTCAACCTATAAAGAGTTGGACTGAATACAGAGTTAAGAGTTCCACTCCCTTTTTTTCCATGGTAATACTATTACTTGAGATCTCCATGTTAGTTTTCACCATTTGTAGTAAAATAAACTGTAAGTTAAATATTAGGATACTAGGCAAAATAATATTTGATACTTGAACAATGATTAAAATTTGAGGTTTATGAAGTAATATGTATTTTTATGCATATGTTATCACTCTCTGCTTTGAGGAGTTCATGACAGCTGACTTTAAGATTTAACATTTAACATTTAAACATTTCTGAACCACAGGTGGTTTTTTAAAAAATTAAAAGCTATTTCACAACATAAAACAACTGTGAGTTTCTTATACTTTTTGAAATGTAAAGTAAAACAATTACTCAGTTAAGGAATTAAATTATTTAAGTAGCAAGTAGAATTTGTTACTCTTTCAAGTAATTTTTTAAAATTAATAAAACATTACTTAAGTAAATTTAGTGCTTATATCTCAAATACAGTGTAATAAATTTCACATAAATGAATAAGTCATCATTTAATTTCAGTGTTAATGCTAGATTTTTTGAGAATGAGATCATTTTTGCCCTGAAAGTCTGTGGCTCCTCGTGCAGCAGACATTGAGTATAGGACAAAACCAGCCTTACTGGTTGGCTTCCTGAACTACGCTGGGTGACAAGAGAGCAGGGGCTGGTACCATTAATACCTGGAGGGCTTAATGAAGAAGGAAGAGTTTATGGAACTGTTAGATGTCATCAGTCTGCTTCACTGTACTTCCTATTTTAGGCACAGCACCATCCTTGCTGGAGTTACGCATTCTGCAGAATTTTCTGTGGGCTATGTTGTTTAAAATGAGTTCTGTTAGAACAGTGGTCACACTGCGGAGTAGAAACATGATGCATATCACATGAGGAAACCATTATGCTGTTTGACAGGCCCCTGCAATCCATCCGTATCCCAGCTGAAAATTTGGCAAAGCCCAGAAACCTGACCTTGGGCCAAACTGTGAGGATGTAGGTGAGATTTCAGAATTGAAAAGGGACATACTTCTTAGATTAGCAGCCCCCCTAGTGTGAGCTGCCTGATGCAAGCCTGGAGAGCTCTGCAAGCCAAAAGAGCATTGTGATACATCATGAACTCCAAGGCAGTATTTTGACTACCTGCTTTCTAAAAACATTCCCTTTCATCTTTTGATACACCTACTTCCAAGTAGGTGATTTTCCAAATTGCTTTTCTACCCCATTGTCCCCCTGTGTTCTTCTTCCCTGAAGTACTGACCTGATGCATGGTTACAAATACTTTGTGCTTTCTTCCCACTTTGTAGCCCTAGATGTTTCCTCTAGAAGCCCCAGCTTGAGCTGTCAATCTTGGCTCTTCAGCCATTTCAGAACAGGCAAGGAGTCTAATCATGATAAGATTTTTTAAATTCAAAGGCTTCTGTACATGGAGACTGAAGAACAACTACCTTAATTCTAAATACTCTTAATCAAAGCACTGTAATTAATATAAAAACCTTTCATTTTTCTTTTTTTCCTAGTGCCCAGTGTGTAGTCAGTTAATAGCTGAGTTTTACAAGGGATATTTGAATTATATTTAATACAGTAGGTTTTTAAATTACGTTAATAAATACTATTTAGTAGGATAGGACGTGCTAATAATTTCCATGAAAAGCAATTGAGAATTTCCAAAAATTGGTAATTAAACTCAATTTAAATTCATTCTGTCTGCTGACATACAAACTGCCTATCACAAGCCATAGGCACCTCCGCTCTGGTTTTGTGTCATTTAATTACATAAATGACTGCATTTTATTTCACTTTTCAAAACTCCATATGTAACAAGTGCATGGCGTATTATGTATGACAAGTGATACAGGGTATTTTCATCTAATCCAACAATACTCGTTCATAATTACTTTTTAATCATGTAAATGACTTAATAGCATTAGATGACAGTAACTTTATATCTTCCTGCTGAAAAATACATTATGAGTAAGAAACTATTCAAGTGAGTGAGAACTTATGGAACTCTTGACTCCTACTTCTCCCAGGGCTGGGAGTTTTGCAATTCTGGTAAAGGAGTAGTGTCAAAGCTCATCAGTTCCTTGGAGACAGAAAGCCAGAAGAAAATTAATTATTAATCTGTGACTAGTACACTAGGTCTAACAAAAGCCTTCAGCTGTGCTGCTTGCTCATTTCCATCTAAGTGAGCCAAGTCATGACTGATTCTCACATTCAGGTGGCTAATTGACAGAGTTTGGTGAACTAACCAACAGTCTTTCCTTTATATGGATTTTTTATTAGGACTGGGCGGTTGACCAAATCTGGAATATTTACTACAACTCTTATTTTACCTTTCACCACTAAAATAGTCACACTGCCATTGGAAGCTTTAACTTTGGGGCTCCTTCGGAGACTTCAGGCCATGAACAATCTCTTGCTGCAGGGCAGTGTTGCTGTGCAGTGTGTCCTACAGTACAGAAGCTGCAGAATTTGGCGAGCTACAGCTTGACACATCTCTTTGTGCTTTTATTTTCAAGCTCCTTTGATAAGGAACTTTCTTTGACTTTTATGGACTCCTAGGTGCATAAGGAGGCCTTCCTCCAGACCTCAGGAGGAGTTTTATTGTTATACTAGGGAAATGGAATAACTATTTCATCTTGCAACCAAAGTTTTTTACAGAAATATTATATTTTTCCTTGCATGCTTTTAATGGTATTTTTTCTGTGCAGGATGCTGATGTTTGTAATTAACCTTTCAAATCAAGAAATCCTCTTCTCAATTTTCCAATTTCATCCAGCAAAAATGTTTGGGATTTTTATTATTGATGATCACGGGGTTAGAGCATCTCGTCTACGAAGACAGGCAGGGAGAATTGGGGTTGTTCAGCCTGGAAAGGAGAAGGCTCCCAGGAGACCTTGCTGAACCTTCCAGTACCTAAGAGGCTACAAGAGAGCTGGGGAGGGACTTCTGACAAGGGCACGTAGTGCTAGGAAAAGGGGAATGGCTTTAAACTGAAAGAGGGTGATTTTGATTAGAAATTAGGAAGAAATTCTTTACTGTGAGGGTGATGAGGAGCTGGAACAAGTTACCCAGAGAAGCTGTGGATGCCCCATCCCTGTGTTCAAGGCCAGGTTGGATGGGGTTTTGAGTAACCTGGTCTAGTAGCGGGTATCCCTGACTGTTGGAACTAGATGATTAAAATTCCTTCCAACCCAAGCCATTCTATGATTCTATGATTACCTGCAGTTGTCTTTGCCTAAGGAAGAACGAAGTCAGAGGTCTTGATCCAGTGTGCATTTCTCAAAATACTTGATTGAAAAAATCAACAGTTCATGTGAACACATTCTGATTTTTGAAAGAATTTCATTAAGGTGTCAAAGTGCTTCATTTCAATTACATTAAGAATTATATTTCAAAGAGACAAAGAATTAATTTCCTAAAACCAACTTTATTTTGATTTCTTTTTTTTTTTTTTTTTGGCTATATCATATATCAGTAAGTACCACCATGAGAACATTATGAATTATGACTGGGGGAAAGAGCCACCCAAAAAAACACTTCTGAGTTTGCAACTTCTAGTGCCAGTGAATGTTTTTGCATTGAATTTTCTGAAGCAGAATAACTGAGAAGAGTACCAAAAAAGTGAGCAGTTACGGGCTGGTAATAAAACAGTGCAATATTGCTGGAAATTCCAGCAGAGCTCATAGACAAGAGGAGTCACTTTGAAGGTCAATTGTTGGACAAGGAATGATGTCAGCTACAATTTTTTCATAATGCAGAGACTTCACTTTACCTAAAGAGAATTAAGGATAGAATCAAAATAAAAGTTTTAAAAAATAAATATATTTGACCCACTAACTCCCAAGTTATCAAAATCTCAAATCTCAACATTTTTTACTGAATGGAAGTTCCATTTTTCCAAAGGAAGTTCTTATTCCTGACTGCTTGTCACAGTCTGTTGTGTCTTAGATCTTTGACTTGAATGTCCTTTAAATCAGCACAACATATTGTGGCCAAACCTTCACTGCTCTATCATGATTATATAGCAATCACTTAGACAAGTGATTGTGTAAATGTATATTGATAGAGATAAAGATATACATGTAACACTTTTCTACTCTCTTACTTCCTGAATATGAAAAAAGTATGAAATCTTAATGCACAACACTCCTTCCCTGAAAAGAGCTACTTAATTTTCAGGCAGATAAAGCTTCTTCTTCAGGGAAGAAATCCTACCTAGGAGAGACAAAATCATAGATTCTCTTCTGCCTTACTGAGAAGCATGGTAAATACTCATTATCCCATGGGGAAAAAAGAAACATTAAACAATGGGGTGGGTTAATGTTATTGATACAACTGAGTCTGGATGGAAAATAACTAGAAGAAAATGAAAGAACATATGAAGAAATCAGGAAAACAGAACAGATAGAGGTGAAGTGGAAGTAATCTTACGATGAGTTGCTGTGAATAATTGTACTTCTTATTGCTTCTTCATTCACAGAATCATGTAATGGCTAGGGTTGGAAGGGAACTTGAAGACCATCAAGTTCCATCTCACCCAGCCTGACAGCAACATCTAGGGTCAGAATAAAAGGCTGACTACATTTTGCTTGTCACCAGCTAAGCAGTACAGCACAGGACATTATACTCAGTCTCATTCTTTTAATGTTGGCTTAGGAGATGTAAGTAGGTTAATATCAAACATGTAAAGGGGTATTTGAAAACTGGAGTTCTTTCATGGTTTAAAAGGTGTACCTTCAGTAAAATCCTAAAGTGGCTTCATTTCTTGGATAGTAATTTGTGTTAAATCTGTGCTATCAGAAAGCCAGTGCCATGTGGAAAGCATTATTAACCTTTGTAAAACAAGCCAGAAGAGCTACTACAGCTGGAGTTATAATGATTATTTTTGCAGTGACTTGCCAAATCAAGGCTAGCACAATGTTAGGAGAAGTCACAGATCCCATGGTTTTATTTTTGTTAAGTAAGTGTTTATTTTTGTCCCTGTGAAAAGTTACCATGGATACACTTGTCTTGACATTTTGTCCACTTCTCCAGATAATATAAGGATTTTCTCTACTGTTCTTTGCCATGATGAGAAACTCTAAAAACTTAGCTGTATGGGACACATTGAATCATCTTTTTTTTTTGGTACCACTTAGTGAGATCCTTTCTAGAGTGAGTGCAATCTCTTTCTGGCTTTATTTTCCTTCCCTTTTCTTCCCGGGTTTAGGAATGCTGTGCTTACTCAAAAACACTCATACTCTGCTGTCAGTTGGTTTGGGTCCAATGCCTGAGGCACAAAAGTTGTCCATTTCCAAGGCTTGGAAGATACTTGGGATTAACACCTTTGACAATGCATCTTTTTTAGGAATAACCTGTATTGCACTACTGAAATAAATTTCCAATTTATTTTTAGCACACTGATTTAGCTACCAATTCGTTCTCTGGAAAGACAAGAGATTACTTATTATGTAATGAATTGTGGGCAAATTTTATCTTTTTCTCTCCCGTGGTAGTGGGATAAATAACAACACCATTTTTGACTGAAATTTTGAAGGACATTTACTCTTTTCCAAATTGGCCATGCAACAAGAGCCATCACAGAAGATTAACTAGGGCTCCACCCCAACCCTGTCTCCAGGAAGCTTTACATGTCAGTGTTAAAGCTATAGAAAATATTTACTAGTATGTATTACATAAGGGTTTTGCCTTTGGTTTGCTGAAGATCTATACCTATAGGGAAGTTTCAGATTATAAGAAGAGCAATGGGATTTTTTTTACCTTACTAATGAATAATCATTTATGCTTGATGGAAACCCAAATTTCAGAGCTATTGTATTCTTTGTCCTGCTTCTATGTCTAAATATCAAATGCAAAACCTATTTTCAAGAAGAAAATGCATGTTCAAAACATGCAGAACTACAAAACACCAAGGGGGAATATGCTATACATACTAGTGAGACCTATGTTACACTCTTATACTCCAGACATGGCATGGCATATGGATTTTGCTGCATCATCGTCTAGTAATATCAAGGTATTTTGTTAAGTACTCTGTGACATAGACAAAGCAATTTTATAATTTTCCTTTAGCCATGTTATATGCATGTCATGCAAGTAAAATACGCACTCATAAAAAAGTAAGTAAAACAACAGTCTGACATAAAACTTTTTGGACTGTAGTTTGATTTGGAAGTCTTATTTTATATTTTGGTTTAAAAACATTCAGTACTATAGTGGGCCTTAAAAAATGCTCTAAAATCAGGAGTCACAAATTTAATGTTACATTTTTGAAGATATTTAGTGTGGCAGAAATGTGAAATGAAAATCAGCTCAAATATTTGGCTTAATTTTTTTTTTGTTTGTTTTGTTGGGTTTTTTTGTGTGGTTTTTCTTTTTTCACCTGTAAGGCTGAAATCTTCTTCTCATATATGCATGCATTTTTTCCTTTTGATTCCTGCTTTTATAAAAATTAATTGAATCATTAACTGTACTCTAGATAATTCCAATTAAATATTGGTCATTGTTCCTACAATAAGTGCTCACATTTTCCTTGTAAAAATACTTTGATTTAATAGATTCCAACAGCACTATAATCATTACCTAAAAATGGACTTCTTTCATAAGCGTACCAATTTACACTTTAAGACAAACCATGTCGACATGAAAAAGTCAGGCAGATATTAGTTTTATTGTGTAAATCACCTTTAAAATGTATGTTCCTTGATTTGAAATATAAGGTACTTCAGAAGTATTTTGAAGCAGAAGAAATAATGCATCAGCTCAACTCTGGAGGCTTAAGATTTGTTCTTCTTTACCCTACTGAGCTTTGTGCGATAAGTAATGGAAAATGCCTTTTCATTTGTGCAGCTGATAAAGTTAAAACTTCTTGATTAATACTCTTTGTCAGAAATCAGGTACTGCTATGGATATGTCTTGGTGGTTTTAACTTCTTTTGCAATAAAGATATAGCTGATAAGGATTTTATTTAATAAGGGTAATTGGAGTTTAAGGGTTTGGTGTTTAATATGCCTTAGGTATCTGTACTGACAAATCTGAAAAATGTGAGAATCTCGGATACTTGATGATGACCTTCAGTGATATTACAAGAATTTATGCAAGTCTTATTCAGGTAAATGGTACAAGAAATATGGTTATTCATTGTTCTCCTGTTGATATAACGTATAAAGATAAGGCCTGTAAGTGGTGGGTACAGTGGGCAACTGTATGAATCTAAGTTTTCTTTTTGACTCTGCTAATGATTAACACAGTTTTAAAATGGCACCCTATAAAATCCATGTAAATCTGATTTCAAAGTATTCTGGAAGCATTTCAATATTCTGATTACATCCCAGGTCAATTTGGAATAATCACTTAATTGTCCTACCAGTAAAAATTAATGTAACAGTAATAAGCACTGCACATGCATCACATGCAGGATGTACTGACTATATCAATACAAGTTAAACATGACTGGGAACTTGCCTGAGCACTGAGATTGACTGGTAAGAAATGGCACCTGCTGATGCGGGTGTTAGCTTGCAGAAGCAAGAATGAAGGCAGCCTGTCTGCTGGGAACAGTCCTCAGAACATATTAAATGTCAATCCATGTTCAGGAATTATTTGGGAGAGTGATAGCAGGATACCAGTCTAGAATTGTGCCTTATTAAAAAAAAATAATTTGATAAACAATAGTCTCCTAGTACCAGGAGATGTTCTACAACACTGTCTATAATTTTTCCAACTATGTGGCCTTTCTATGTCAATTACTCTTGGACAGATTGCTGGTTGCAGCGGGACTTCTATGATTATTAGTGAGAGAAGAACACATCCAAGGTTTTCTAAAAAGGAGAAGAAAACATGTATTAGGGGGGAGTTGGTCACTTCTCCCAGGTAACAAGCCACAAGACAAGAGTAAATGGTTACAAATTGCTCCAGCAGAGATTTAGATTTTATTAGGAAAAATTTCTTCCCCAGAAAGGTTGTCAAGAACTGGAACAGGCTACCCAGGAAAGTGGTGGAGTTGCTATCAGTGGAGGTATTTATTTAAAAGACATTTAAGGAACTCCACCAGGGAAGTGGTGGAGTTGCTATCAGTGGAGGTATTTATTTAAAGATTTAGGGGATATGACTTTGTGGTAGACTTGACAGTGTTAGTTTTAAGGTTAGACGTGATGATGTTACAGGTCTTTTCCAACCTAAATAATTTTGTTATTCTATGATGCATGAAATTTAAGAACTCAGGAGGAGAGAATAGAGTGACAAAGGAGAAAAAGTTCATTCAGATGTTATATATCTGGACTTATACATGTATATAAATATTTGTATATGCTAACACACTGTTTCTGAATACTGGAGGAAGAAAGATCTGCTGATGAAAAGGGAGATCTTCAACTCAGTAACTTCCTTGTCTTTATGCATTTCAGTAGCTTCATTAGCTTCAGAATGTGGGATCTGAAGACCAGCTCGGTACTCTGTTGGCAATTGACTCCTTCCCTGCTGGTGACAAATTATTCACAAGTGCATGAAAGATATAAAAAACGTGAAGACATGTTCATGCTCACAGAAACCCTATGCATTCAGCTGAGTTTAACTGAATAAAAAGCCAGCTGTGGTTTGCGTACTAGCTTCCTCAAACAAGGCAGGAAGAAGGAATCCTTGTGCAGGAACCACCAGTGTACAAGTTAATGGAAAAAACAGATTAACTCTGAAAATTTTACTTTGTTATTTTCTCAAATGGACATGAAAGATCCACGGGGAATGGTTGTCTGGCTACTGTAAGGTGTCAAAAGACAGTTGAAATCAATGGGAAATTTAAAGCCTAAAGAACTTGCTGAAGATCTCTGTGCTATTTCCATTAATATTTCATAGCAAGTGTAAGACACTCACAGGACTTTAAAGGTTGGCACTTATCAGCTATACATATTCATCATATTGTTTGTTCTTCTCCCCTTCCTCCACCCTCTTCATAGCCTTTCTCATGGGTATCTGAATTCTTTAGGTACTGTTTTGTGTTCAAGAACTTCTATTCTGTTTTAATTCTACAGTGGTCATGTCCTCCACTAAGTTTATCTTTAGCTTTTTTCTCTCCAGGTGTCATTTCATTGGTAAGCAAAATTTGGTTAATGGTAACAGTGAGATGCATTAGCTGATTCAGCGAAATATTTCTATTTTTCTAACAGTTTCATTTTTTTTTAAAGAATTTCTTTGTAGTATTTAAAACAGAGTAATCCATTGTGGGCTGATCATAGCTTTGATCCTGGTCTCATCCCTAATCACTTTGGCATTGATTTAACATTATTTTTGCCTTACCAGGCCGACTAGGATAAAACTTGTCATGTGCATTCATCTTTGTTAAAAGATGAATGAATAAGACAGGCTTTAAAAGCATTTTAAAGAGCAAGGTGCTGGAACTGCATTCTTAATCTGCATTCCTTCCTGCTGTCTTATGGGATGTTCTGAAAATGTGCTTTTTAGAGGTCAGATCACTTTTCTTCAGATTTGTAAAAAGGATGAAAGCCATAAATTAAGTGGCCTATGGGATAAGCTCAAGAGCTAGTCCATTTCAGCTACAAACACCCTATTCCCTTGAAAATTATGACTCATCAAAAACAAGAATTAGATCTCATTTCTAGAACTCCAGCTAGTTTAACTCTTATCCATGTGTGTATTGGATTTTGCCATTTAATAAATGGCAAAATAAAATTAAAAAAAAAAAAACCCAACAACAAACCCCAACAGAAAACTTCAACCCTCCCCCTCACAATCCTTTTTTGTTCCATTAGTTCAAGACAGAGAAATACAACCTGCTGAAATAGAAAATTCTTAAAGGAGGTCTTGATTATGTTATCTATAGGGCCTTTGTGATATACCATCATCTTTTATTCTATTCTAAATTAGAAGTCAAAGGATAGTTGACATAGTGTGACATATTGTAATTAGCTGTCCAGAGTCATCTCTAAGTGAGAAGAAAGGAAAGTAATGAATTGCTTCAAAACACTGTGAAAAACACACAACAAAAGGGAAGAATTCGCAACATAGTCAAGTGAGCTTGTCCAGCATGACAAAAAAAGAAGTGCTTATTGACATACTAGGTCTAAAAATTTCCTGGCTTTGTAGGGAAACTACCTTTTTGCCAATATTCCTGTTCTCAGGTGAAGAAAAGAGATCCAAGGATATGTGCTTTGCACTCCATCTTCTTTGTAAGTGTCAGTCTGAGTATATTTTTCTAAATGCATTAAAAATAATCCTGGGTTTTTGTTGTTAAAATTAAATTAACAGAAACAGATAGGTTAGGTTTAAAATCACTTCTTTGTGGACATTAAGTAATGCTAAAGAAACAGTGAGATTATGGTAAATAACATTGTCCAAGTAGCCTGTCACTATCTTTTTCTTCTGCTACACGAGCTGTTTTTTCAGCAGAGAGTCTTGTACAATATATATAGAATGGGGATTTGAGTTACAGTGTAATGTAAGATTATATTTGGCACTTGGATTAGGGCCCTTACTTCCAATTCTCCTCTGGTTTGCTGTAAAAAACTAATAAGTATGTGTCAGATCCTTTTCTCTTTTACAGAGGCTTGTGACAGGGATAAACCATATCCTCCTGTTACTCTTGTTAGCTGAAGGCTCAGCGATCAGGTGCTGTACTGTTTCACTCATTTATTCAGCACTGCATTACCTTCAGTGGTGAATTGTTTGATTTGAAGTTACTTTAACATTTGTACACCACAGAGAAGATTAGAACATTTACATCCTTTGAAGACTTTCTCTCAGGTTTTTGAGGATGGCAGGACAGTCATGGCATTCCAGATCTGGAAGAAAAGTCAGACACTGACTCATTAAATAGGCCTTCATCAGAAAATAGAACCCAGAAACCAGAATCAGGAAACTTATGGTCATCTACTGCCTGGGACTTGTGATGTAAATTTTATGTATACATGGTTTTATTATCTTTGACACTGAGCAAACACTGAGTCCATGCCTTTGCATTAGACTAACGGTACACAGTACCACCTGAATGGGATTTAGAAAGCATAAAAAAGTTTGGGTTCAATTAGCTTTAGTTATCTCTAGTGCAGAGTCAACTTCTGAACTAATCATGGTAGATTCTTTTGATGATCAGTAGAATAATGTAGAAATTTCTAGCGTGGGATTCATCTCAACGTAACCTAAAGTGAACCAAAATTAAACACATGAGTCATGCCACAGAAATGTTTCTTTCTCTTCATTAACTGTAGAGGGAATCCAAATAAATATGTCAAAAATTTGTTGTTTTTCTTCCTTCTAACTCTCTGGGGGATTAAACATTGGGTGCCTTCTCAAAACATGTATAACAGACTGAAAAGATTGGCCATTGCATAAATGTAACTAAGACTGCCTCTTTCATTAGAAGAAAAGTCTTGTTAGTGTCTTTACATCATATTTCATAACAACCTAATAGCCATGGTAACCAACAGTGGACAGTCAGCTGGTTGAGATGACCACAGCGATGCCTGGATGGTCAGTGATGCTGGCATGACTACTCCTAATGTGCTGCTGTGCAGCATCACAAAGCAAGGAAGAAATGGACAGAGAAGATAGTAAGACTGTCTCATACCAGTGGAAGAGAGGGATACTTGCAGCACCTCTGTGGTATATGATCTCTCTTTCCCTCTGCTGACACCTGATATATGATACACTCAGTGGTGAATGATTTAAGATTTTCATGGTTGATGGATTTAATTTGAAATCCATCATTGATTATTTTAAGGAATGTTTGCAGTTCATCAGCTCCAGGTATGCTGAAACAATTTTTTTGCACTACTGAAAACTGTAATTGTTCCATTCCTATTATTTCTATTAAGCTTAAAAAGGTGTTTTGAACTACTTATGGCATACGGTGAATCACATTTTCTCTTTGTTGTATTATGAAAAATTATTATTTCCTACAAGAAGCTAAAGCAGGTGACATTTTTAGAGGGAAAATGTGAATAATTAAGGTTTGAATGACATGATGCTAACTGCTTTGGGCTGTCCCACTGGCAGTTCAGAAAGAACTGTTGAGCTAGTTTAACTTCATGGTTTGTGGTATCATCACACATCTCTTTGTTAGCTCTTCTGCTACTATATGTCAGTGGAACGTTGCCCTGTTCTCTTTTCACTAACTACACACTGAAAGTAGGATGGCATATAATAGTTTCATGATGCCAATACTGCCTCCTGAAGTAATTTTTAATAGTTAATTTCAGAGAAGTTAACAATTTTGACAAAGTAATCCCTTATGATATTATCCTTTCCATACCCTGTTTTTAATCAACAGATTTTCGGAGACAATGGAGGATTGTCAATTCATGGTTTTACCTGAAGAAAGCACAAGGAAATTAAAGGAAGAAGTATCAGAGATGTTTTAGGAAGAAATATAGGACAGAAACCCCTTTCATCCATTGGTTTTGATTTGCTGTTTTGTGTGTTAGCAATTTGATTTTTACAAGTGGCAGCAGTTTGCAGTGACATATTCAGCAGTATAAGGTACCTATTGGTAGGTCAGCACCGATGGGAATAAACTGCTGTCATCGTTTACATCTACCAAATTGCAAAGTGACATCTGCTTTATTGTCTGTCTTCGAATATTCTGTTCCTGGTAATGTTTTCTGCTTTTTCAGCCCTAATTCTGGGTTTGGCTAAACTCAGCTGTAGTGACAAGTAGATGAATATCACAAACTGTTACACATTCTCAGCAGCAATATTAATCTAAAACTGATTTTACTTAATTTTAGATATCTAAATTGCAGACACCTACCTTTGAGCCTTTCACTACTTCTTGATGACACCAAGACCTGTTCTGGGGTCAACACAGGCTTGAGAGATGGGCTTGTGCAAAACTCAAAAAGTTCAAGAAGTCCAAGTGCAGAGTCCTGCACCTGGATAAGGGAAACCCCAATTACAGAGTGGAGAATGGATTGAGAGCAGCCCTGAGAAGTACTTGTGGGTGTTGGCTGAAGAGAAGCTCAACAGGAGGTGGCAATGTGCACTTGCAACCCTGAAAGCCAACTGTATCTTGGGCTGCATCAAAAAGAAGCGTGGCCAACAGGCCATACTATGATTCTATGATTCTGAAGCTTTCTGGAAGTTTAACTCCAACTTTTTTGTACCGTAGAAGTATTCTGTATTCAATGAAATTAGAATGATTTGATTATTAGTCTTATTTGTCTGTCCTTTGGCTATTACCCAAACTACTAATAGTTTTTCTTGTTGCACATTGAGTAGAAAAACAGGTACATATCAAAATTAACACTGATTTGTAATGAATACACGGTTTTCTGATAGGAAAAGCTGCATGAACAGAAAGCAGTAGTGTTGCTCTGGTTACACAGAGTTTCCTATATGTTGTGGCATGAGCTACTGTTTCTGCTACTCCCTGTCATTTTGCACAGGTTGATTTCTGAGCCCCTCACACCTTAGAGTCTCCCTTGAACAAAAAGGGACTCTGAGTCCTTTGTCTTCACAAATCTGTCAAAATTAATTAGCACTGAATCTATGAAACTGCAGCCTCTGGGACATTATTTCAATAAAAAATTTAGAAAAGTTTCATAACAGTTGGCAATATCCAATCAAATAAGATTCAATGTCATGCTGCATGTTTGCATAACATAGAAATCTCTCAGGTAACAGTCATTTGTAAGAGACAGGGCTTCTGTGAGGAATTATTGGTGACCCTTTCTTGAATCCACCAATCAAAATAGCCTTTCTCAGGACAAAGGAAGTACAGTTTTTTAACATTAAAAAGAAAAAGGAGGTAGTCTCAGAATAGAAAACCATAATGAGTGTCAGTAGTTCTTCCAGTGGGAATTATTCATGATTATGTCAACATTTCTTAGACAAATTCTAGTTCTGAGAGAGAAGAATGAGGCTCATAGAACTAGGATTCTAATTCTAATTCTGTGTGTGAAAGAGAATGAGAGCCACAAAACTAGGAGCAGAAATTTTCCAATCCATTTCTTAAAAATAAATGTATTGTATTGGTCTGACAATAAAATTTTGAAATTTGACCTAAGAATGGTAGACAGCTCTCAGCTCTTTCTAATGTCTAATTATATCCAATGACATATCTGCAAGGACAAAACCCCAAAGGAGGTGGGCAAAGCATTAAACATCTAATATTGAAAATGATGAACTCATTATCTCTCTGTAATACATTGTTTTTATTCTGCTTCAGAATTTACTGGACGCTTATAGCTTTTATAATCTTTCCTTGTTTGTCTTCACCCAGTTAAATTGCAGAGTAAGGAGAACAGAACTTAATCCTTTTTGGAGTCTCCTTGTAATTCAGAAGCCTTCTTATAATTAAGGACTTTTTTTAGAGATTTCATACTCTCAGTATGAATATTACAAATCCCAGCACTGACTGCAGTTGTACCTTCTACATTAAATACACATAGGTTAAAATACAGACCCAGATCAGGGAGCAGGGATTAGAACCCATGACTCTCCTCCCAGCTTAGTGCACTAATAATACGTTGAAGTCTGTTACTCCCTCTTTGTAGAACAGCTTCAATAATCAGAGCATAAAATTAATTTCTTCACCTCAAGCAGTCTGTGAACTTGTGGAAAGGCAAAGGATACCAGTGTGTACTCTATCAAGCCAAAAAGAGTACATAACTGGTCTCAGATTTTTTTAACTTCTTTTGTATAGAAAAAAGGAGTTACTGTGACTGCCTCTTTCATCTGCATTTTGTTTCTCTTTTGCTTGCATCCATCTACTTGGTTTCAAATAGCAAAACAAGTATTCCAAAATGCAAATTATGAGTAGACAGGGGTGCTCTCCAGACCCTTTCTTGGTCACTGACAATCCAGAAAACAGATTTGAACATACACTTCTCATGTTATTTAAAACCAGTAAGTTTTCTAAGTCTGTGATTACAGGTCATGGGTTTTCATAGATTCATAAAATGGTTTGGGTAGAAAGGGATCTTAAAGGCCATCTATTCCAACCCCCCTGTCATGGGCAGGGACTCTTTCCCCTAGATCAGGTTGCTCATAGTTCCATCAAGCCTGTCCCTAAACACTTCCAGGGATGGGCCACCCCCAACTTCTCTGCACAACCTGTTCCAGTGATTCATCACCCTCACAGTAAAGAATTTCTTCCTAACATCTAAATCTCTCCTCTCAGTTTAAAACTCTTTTACCTTGTTATATCACTTGATGCTCTTGTAAAAAGATGCCCTCCCCCTTTTCTTTGAACTCCCTTTACGTACCAAAAGATCTCAATGAGGTCTTCCCTGAGCCTTCTCCAGGCTGAAAAACCCCAACTCTCACAGAGTGTCTTCACAAGAGACATCCTCTGATCATCCTTGTGGCCCTCCTCTGAATCCAATTTAATAGGTCCACATTATTCTTGTGCTGCAGATGCCAGATCTGGAAGCAGTACTCCAGGTGGCATCTCACAAGGGTCTACTCTCTCAGAGTAGAGGGGCAGAATCACCTCCCTCGCCCTGCTGGTCATGCTGCTTCGGATGTTCTCTGGGCTGTAAACGCACACTGTTGGCTCATGTCCAACTTTTCATCCATGAGAATGCCTAAGTCCTTCCCTGCAGGACTGCTCGCAATGACTTCTCTCAGTCTGTATTCATGTTTGGGGGAGCCCTCACCCAGGTGCACTTGTTGAACCTCATGAGACTCCTGTGGGTGTCCTTCTCATCCTTTCCCCCTGGATGGCATCCCTTCCTTCTGTTGTGTCAACTGCACCACTCAGCTTGGTGTCATCTGCAAACCTGCTGATGGTGCACTCCATCCCACTGTCTGTGTCATGGATGAAGATATTGAAGAGCATCAGTCTGAAGACAGAGCCCTGAGGGATGCCACTAATCATCTGCCTCTATCTAGACATACAGCCATTAACCACATCTGTCTGGATGTCTCCAGCCAGCCAATTTCTTATCCACTTAATAGTCCTCTCCTGTTTGTGACTGTGTCGAAGGCCTGAAAGAAGTCTAAGTGGATGACATCAGTTGATCTTCCCCTGTCACTCTATCATAGAAGGTCACCTGCTTGGTCAGGCACAATTTTACCTTAGCAAAGCCACACCGACTTTCTTGGATCATCTTCTTGTCTTGCATATATATGCCTTAACCTTGCTTCCATAAGCATCTGCTCCATGATCATCCCAGGCACGGAGGTGAGGCTCACCAGTTCGTCATTCCCTGGATCTTCTTTTCTCCCCTTTCTTAAAAAAGAGAGATGCTTCACTTTTTCAAGTGAATGACTTCACCTGACCACTGACTTTTCAAATATGATAGAGTGTGGCTTGGCAACTACATCAGCCAGCTCCCTCAGGACCCTAGGATGTATATCATCAGGCCCCATAGACCTGTGCTTCTTCAGTTTAATCAGGTTGTCTTAAATCTGCTCTTTGCTTCAGTGGGTGGGAATTTGCTCTCCCAGTACCCACTTGGAATTTCAAGAACTTGAGAGATGTGGTAAGCCTGACTGCCAATGCAGACTGAGGCAAAGAACTTGATGAGTACCTCAGAATTCTCCATATATGTCACCATTTCTCCCTTCTTGTTTATTAGAGGGCTTTACTCTTGGCATTTCTTTTCTGACCTATGTATTTATAGAGTAACTTCTTGTTTTTGTTTTGTGTATTCTAGTATAAGGTGCCTAATTTGTCTTTTGAACTTTGTTAGAAGGCAAGATGTGGTGATGTTCATTATCGTGTTACCTGCCACTTGCTTTGTATCACTATGAACGATTTTTCTCTAATAAGAACAATCTTAGAGGCAATAGACTCATACTACTGATGTTTGAGTATGATTCTATGTTTTTAACACTAAAAAATTGGTCCTCATTTTGATTACATTTATTTAATTTCACATGAATTTAATTTTTCATTGACTGAAGTAAGAATGTTGAGGTTTGTTACCTTAATCAACATAATTTTGATCCTTTTTCTGTTAGCAAAAATTGAATGTTGTGAGTTATAGTGCCTCCTTCCTGCTCTTTGTGTAGGCAAGGGAGGGTTTGTACTTAGAAGGGAGCCAGTGTAACAGTTCTGAGCTTTGTCTCGGTATGGAGTCACTGCTGAGATGGTGAAGATAATAAGATTACAGGATGTGATCACTAGTGTGACAGCAACTCATACAGACAAGATCAGCCTTTTTGCAGCCTAGCTCTCACCCATGCTGCCAGTGGGATAACTGTGATAATGCAGAACTCAGAAAAGGAACGCAGAACTCAGAAAAGGGATGCAGAACACAAATAGTGCATGGGACAAGTGGTTGGGTGTCCCTTGAACTATCTGGCCAGAGTAGGCCATTAATACCAAATTTAGAAAGTTTGAACACAAATAAAATACATCTATGTAATATACAGCCACATTTGTACTTAATTTGTGGACAGTTTTCATTCAGAGTTTGAATACTTATGGCAGTATGTTCAGTTCTCAGTCTTAACAAACAGCACTATAATATGACTGCCTATCTCTGTCATTAGTTTTTCCAAGTTTATGTCAATGTCACTGCCCTAAGCCTTGTCCCCAGTCTTAAAGAAATAAAATAACATGATGATGTTGATTAGGATCATTCAAGAAAGAGAGGGAATAAATATGTGTCTATCAGGAACTTGAAGGCCAAAGAAAACTGTTCTGTGCTGTGCTGTGTTTTACCTCTCTGCCTCTCTAGGTCTGCAATAGTACTTTACAGAGATGATGTGTGGTACAGTTTGCTAATACCTTTAGTGTTTAACATAGTGCACCCAAGGAAATAAAGAGTCATACAAACAGACACAAGGAAAAGACCGGTGTCATAATTCTTAATTTGAACTTTGTCAAAGTGTCTAGATAAAACACCTACTTTATTTGTGTGTATTAATGATTTTTATTATTTTTTCCACATGTATTCTTGACTATTTTATCAGTAGTGCTAAAACTGATTTTTGGTCTGCAAGTAGTTTAGCATTGTATGAAGTGCATTGTTTTTGTCGCTCTCTTCTTGCTCTTCACTTGTCTCAGTTCTTTTAATCTCACTTTTCTAAAACTGGCTAAGAATGCCTACATCTGTTAATGGAGTGTGAAGGGACTGTACAAGGGACTAAGCACTTGGTTGGACAAATTTATTTAACACACTTGAAATGCATTATTATGGTCTAAAATCAAAGGGATTCCTTCCTCTCAGTTTTTACTGATATTTCTTTTTCTCTTTGTGGGCAGAACCAAATACCTTTGAATGATGCGTCAATTAAAAAAAAAAAAACAACCTAAGGTCACAGATATTCAGTTCCCCATCAGTTCAAGTTAAGCCTTTTCCTTTGTTCTGACCTGTTTCTTAGGAGAATTGAACAGATGGATACCTCCCAAAATAGAGACAAGTATAGAAAGCTCCTTTGCAAAGAAAATTATGCAAAGCACATTCTAAGAATTTAAAATTTCTGATACTGCTGAGAATGGACAATGAAGGGTACAAAGTTAGGCAGAGAAGAAATCACAAATGTAATACAGAAAGATAAAATATAGACAATACACCAAAAAAGAGGGTGAAAAGTAATGTGTAAAATGGAAGGAAAAGAAAAACAAAAACATTGAGGGATAGCCACCCTTCTTGATGTGAAAAAAAATGTTTGTCTGGAGGTTCATAAAGTCTCTGAAAGGCAGAAATTACATAGGTGGTACACACTGAACAAGAAATGTGAATGGGGATGTGCAAAGCATTCTTGTCTACAATGAGCTGGGGCAATGGACACAAGGCAAGTAAGTCCTGTTGATATGTATCGCAGAGGTGCGTGGGATGTCACAGCCTTGAAGAAGACTGCTCACCAGTGGGACTGATTATAGCAGGGAGACCAATGAGTGATTAGCTTCATTCATATTTTTGCTACTTTAAGTATAATTAAGTTTGTTTATTCATTTTTTTAACTTCTGTTTCAAGACAGTTTCTAGAAGACAACATATTGATGAAAAGTGACTGACCTATAAGATGAAGTTTAGGTAGGATACAGATCAGAATGTATTGGCTGTGGGTATCTGATAATTCATTCTAGCATTTCAGCTGAAGCACTTCACTGAGGTTGCTTTAATCCTCTGCAAGCTTCCTTCCACCACAATATCTGATTTTTTCCAAGGTTATGTTTTCATCTCCAATTCCTCTGTGAACAGTGGAACTGCATAGACAGCTCTCAAGTCTCTAGATTCTCATGTTCATGTCTTAGCATTCAATCATGTTTCTAGTATCCCTTAATATATTTAAATTTGGTATATATATTTATATATATATTTACATACCTACAAACACATTTTGTGGTCTTACAAAAGGCTGGGAAATACTTTTATATTATCTTGGGTACCTTAATATTATCTTGAATATCATGGCTAAGACATTTATTTTCTGAAATGTCTAACACAAAGAGTCTACAAATGCTATCCATATTTCTTTTTTCTTGAAAATATTAAGCACACTTTCTTGGATTTGTGAGATAGAGAAGACTGAGAAGAATTTTTTTTTCTCTATTTCCTAACTGAGTCTTGTGGGATCAAGCTTTATATATGAATGAAAGTGGAGGAATGAAGAGACAGGACAAGATGATAGTATCCACTTTGTCCTAAAATCTTATGAGCCTCTTGGCCTGTTTTGAACAGATTTTAAAAGAAAAAAGACAATTTTTTTCACAAACAACTGAATTGAGGAAAAAGTCTCTAATTAGACTGTTCCTGAGGGAAACAATACAAGATTTCATCTTCCCTTGAAATTCCCTTCTATTTAGCCCAAGGAGAGAGACACTGTAATTGTCCTAATCTATGGGAAACTAGTTAATCAAAAATTTTACATTAATAAGCATAAAAAATCCCACTTTTTGATCAAAGTTTCTCTAGTGAAGAAGTCTGATAAGACTAACAAAGATCAGGTTTAGGCCCCATAGCTGTAGTAGAAGTTTAAAATTCAAAAGGAAAATAAGACACAAACTCATTAAAGGCCAGGGTTCCTTAGTTCTTCTGTTTAGGAAACTACTTGTTGTCTCAATAAAGCAGCTGGTGATGGATTAGATCATATCACATCACATTCTGCTCTATGTTAGGAAAGCTGTGAGAAGTTCAGTTCGCAGAACTTTGATAATGGGTCATAATCTTCCTGACAGTATTTTAAAAATATCCAACACTGATCTAACTCTCTGCTTACTGAAAAAAAATTAATATCAGTTTCATGAACTTGTTTATTCGTAGCGCTTATCACTTAGCAATTCATGTTAGGACCATGGTTTGAATTTGGACTACTAGTGAATTAGACTAATTTTCATTTGCCACAATTTTTAGATTGCTTTGATAAACTAAGACTTATTATCAGAAAAAAAGGGGCATAAATCCACCTGCTGCCAGGAATCCTTGCCCACTCTGACAGCAGAAAGCCCAAGAGGGAACATGGCCTACAACTACAATATTAAAACCATTAGTCTCAAGGAGTGATTCCCTACTCCTCTACCAAATGATGCATAATAATACATCCACTCTGCTCACACTTCACCTTTTCTTAAGCAGACTGATGTGCAGTTTCTATGAAACACTTGGTCCTTGGCTTTTTTGAAGCTCAGATAAAAATTTCTTGTGTATGTGTGTGTGCATGTGTGTGCACAGGTGAGTAGGAGGCATAGTGGCGATGCTTCAGCTTGCAGAGTGTGTTTTTATGTCATGAAACTGGTGCAAGACATGCATACTCTATCATATGGCACATGAAAGATGAGGTTATTTGAGGGTATAAACCTTCTGGCATAGTGACAGATTACTCTCTGATGGGGAACAATTCAAAGCTTGTTCTACTGTACTTTCAGGAAGATGTTCCATGGAAGTCTCTCAGATTCCATCCCAACTCTGCTTCAAAGGGAACTAGATGATCTAGTAAGTGGTGACTGGATGAATTAGCATTTGTTTAGTCAGGATCACAAGAGAGTAGGGGACCAGTATCTGCTTTTGGCAGTGCAGGAACATTTATTGCCTCTAAGTAAAAAGGGACTGAATGAGAAGGCTCTGCTTATGCTACTTAGATCCACAAGGCAAAACAGATCCAATCCAGATCTGCAATGAAAACCACTATTGACATGAGCTGTTCCCTTTTCTTTGCCTGAACATTGACTGGGAGAGTCAGCATAGCCAGGAGGATGCTTAAAGAATAAAAAGATGTGAAGGCCACTGTTTGAACTAATGCACTGACACAGTTTTTCTTACTAAAATGGATACAATCAAAAATCCCATATTTTTTACAGCTGCTTATTCAGCATTTCTAGTAAGGGAAGGGTTTTCTTGTTTGTTTTTTTAAGAAATTAATATTTAGGAAATACATAATTTTAATCTAAATAAATAGGTGCATTCAAGTCAATTACATGGGTATATTTACCTCTTCTCCTAATTGCTTTAAACTGTAGTTATTGAACATTTGCTTTCAGCTGCCATTTCAAAATTAAAATAATTTCAATTTCCCTTCAAATGCCTTTCCATTTAATGCTCCTCATTAAAAAGAGTAAATAGACTCCTCATACCAACTCATTTTTTGGGGGTAAAAAGTATAAAGCTGTACTTCAAAGGCCAAGAGTAGGATGCAGAGAACAGATACAAGAGTATGGTTTAAAACCCCTTTAAATTTAGGTTAATTAAAACAAAGAAAAGGGAATGAGAAAAAGAATGAAGAGGAAGGTCTCTCAAGTTCAATTAATCACAAAGATTTTGGATACACAGTTTCTGGATATACAGATATTTTTTATTAGATGAATAAAAGCCACTTTTCTTGTGGGTATTTCAAGCAGGTTTGTATATATCTAAGTACTTAAGGAGTTAATTTCTTTCAGCATGTCACCTTGTTGCTCCCACATTTACTGTTTGAACAGCAAAATTCCTAATCTCTGATGAGATTCTGGACTTAGTTATGCTAGATGCTCTCTGAACACGGAGCAGTGTCTTTGGTCTCACTGGTATAGGACATGGAGGAATTAATGCTACCTGGAATAAAAGCTGTTACTTTCGTATGTTAAGACAGTTATTTTTAAAAAAAAAAAGTATATCAGAAAGGGGGTGTTATGGGACAATCCCAACTCTTATGTCAAGTCATAGCCCCATTCAAAAACACACGACCAACAAATTGCCTCAGGTTAAATATCCAGCTGAGTGGAATCTAATAAATCTTTAGATTCAGTTTATTATTTTTCTCCCTGAAGTTACTTTTAGCACTTGAGAGAGAATTTTAAAAATAAACAAACAAACAAACAAACGAGCCTATATTTTTCAGCCTTGTTGGTAGCCTGCTGATTTTCCGTACTCTGTTGTGCTCCCTGGGTTATCTTCTATCCTACTTCAGCATTTCTGACAGGTGTGTGTGGATCATAGGGTTGACTGCTTTCCATGTGTTTTGGGCCTGCTTAAGAAGCTATTGTGCTACCTACAACATTTTGTTTTCTACTGCAGAAATAGAATTGTATTTTCCATTAAAAATCTTTGGCTTTAGGAAGATTCACCTAGAAAGCAACATCAAAAGAACTCTACTGGCTGGCCTTCAATTACCAAAGTATGAAAATTCACAGTTAGGGTAAACTCTATGAAACCTCAGTTCATTGGTACTCTCTGTGGGTAGTCTTAAGGCAATGACAAAGCATAAGTAGGCAATAAGGCTTTGATTTTTAGCTGTGCTGTCTAGTTTGTTTCAGTCAGCAAAGTAATATTCTTTTCATTAAATATTTAATTTGAATTTTCTGTGTTTAACTGCAAATTTTTTTCAACTTGATAAAAAATTTTGTCCGCTTGGGGCCATTACGATTACACTATCATTTCGTGCTAAGTCTGCCTGTTCTCTCTTTTCCTCATTCTTTCTCTCTCTATTTTTTCTTCTTCTTTGTTCCTTCCTATGTCTTCCTTTGTGTCTTTTCCTTCCCCTCCCTCCCTTCTTTTCTTTCTTACCTTCTTCTTTGATTCAGCACTCCTTCTCTCTTTCTCATTCTTTTCCCCATCCTTCATTTGCTGCCCCCACCTCTTAATAGACCACTGTATGTTCAAACACAGTTTGAAATAAAGTACTAAAGAAGTGCATTTCTTAGAAAGGCATGTTCCCCTTTCTGTTCTTCTCTATTTTATTTTGGTTTTGCCTCCAATGAAGTTACTTGACACCTGGCTTGGACCTTATTGATAAAGACCATTTGAAGGGAAGAAAGGTAAAGAGAAAATACTCAAGAAAACACTTGATATCAAGTGTGTTGATGCCAACAGCTCTTTGTTACACAAGAAAAATAGACAAGACTGGAGCCCAGCAGGATATTAGGACTAACCAAATTTACTTTTCAGAGCTTGACTTTCTTTCCTCATAACCTGCTAATTTGTTCTGTCTCCAGCACATCAGTAATTCACAGAAAAAAAGCAGAAAAAACGGTGACTTTTATTAGTCATTTGGTGAATCTGTGAATGACTGTGCTTGTCAAAGGCTCCTTTTCATTCAGACTAGCAATAATTTCTTCTGCATTAAGTAGTCCATTTGTATAAGTGGCAGTCATTAAAGCTTCTGTGAGAGCCTCATGGAGGAGATTTGCATGAGTTTCACTTGAATATGTTGCTATTCCCGATGTCAGGTGTGTAATATTATTTCTGAAAAATGTTTACAACACTGAAGATAAGGGAAGAAGGATGGTATTGTCATACTTTCTCCAAGGTTTTACATAACTCTGATAAGGATTTACTTTATACACTGTATTTCATATTAATAAAAAAAAATCCCCCTATATTTATCTTCACACAATTTTCAGATAAAATTCAATGTATGCTTTTACAAAGTTCCTTAAAATACTCAGCCTAATGCTGAAAGAAGAAGCAAAGATTTTTGAGGTTATTATTTCTTTGTACTTCAGGGCTGAAAAGACCTTCAGTACCATTTATGTATTTCTGAAGTACCTAGCTTATCACAAATTCTTAAATTTTTGAGGGATGATATCTCAGGTTCCTTAACTTGGAGATCATTCCCAGATTGATATTGAGAATTCTGTATGGTAAAAATATCTTAGATATCTGGCCTGACATAAGTAGGAATTGAAGCAACACCAGCCATGATAATCCTTTTTTTGGGTGTAAATGACAGTAAATTTAACTGACATATAACAGGGAACTAAAAAAATTATTTTTTTCATGTGTCTGAAAGCTGCCCAGCTAATTAAGGATGAGAGATCTAAAATAAATACATGTATTGAGATTACTTTAAACAGTGTCTTCTGTCTTTAATATTTAATCATGCCAATGTCATTTTATTGTCCTTGAAAGCTCATGTATGAAAACATTGTTATTCATGTTCCTCATAGTTTTGCTTAAAGACAATGTCAGTTCCAAAGAATTTGGATCTAAGTAAATAAAAGAGATACACAGAATAAGGAATAATGAATACTAGCCCAGCCATCTCATACTCCTATAAAACTATGCTTTATGGGCTGCTGCAGATGTCTTGCTAATTAAGGCTTTCTACACTTCACAGATAGACTCTAGCATAATACTGAGCCTTCTAATCTCAAAGTTTCATTCATCTTTATCTACACCCACTGATTTCTCCTTCCTTTTTCTACATTCTGTTTCTCAAAGAGGCATGGGAATAAAATCCACTTTTATCTGTTCTATTGCCAAATTCAATGACTTAGTAGTCTAAGAACAATTGACTTTCAGTATGTCTTAAGCTCATAAACATCTTTTAACAAGCCCTCCTTTGCTATTCTTCAGTCTCATTCTGCCTGATAAGTGTTCCTTAATATCCCCTTTGGGGCTGAGTCAAATTATTTCAGAAATCTAGATTTACTGGTGAAACCTGAAGATTTTTTTTCAAATTATAGAAGAAATAGTTTGCAATCCAGGAAAGTGATTCAAACAGTTCACTTTTAGATGCAAAAGAACAGCTCATAAAACTGCTTTTAGGAGCAACAGAGTTACACAAAAGCCCATGTTTCTTCATTTTACAACAAACATTTCATTTGGGTTGTGTTGATAATAGTATCTGAGCACAATATATTTGTTTAAATTACTTAGTAATATTTAATTATTATTGTTTAAAAGAAATGGTACTTCAATTATATTAAATTCAATTATATTAAATTATCACTCTCCCATACAGGCTTGTTTAAGAGTTAGGAGAGGATGGGTACTTTTCACAAAAGTAAGGCTGGAGTCAAATATCCTCTTTCAGGAGATTAAGGATATTACCTATTATTCCTATGCTTGTTGGACCCAGTGTCAAAGAACAGTTCTGGCTTAATTTAGTTGGCTAATATAGGTTTCACCCATGTGAGCTAACCTGTGGCTTCCATGCACACAGAGGTGCTTTGTTAGGTGGAACTATATGTTTAGATTCCTTCTGAGGTCTACTGTTATACATCTTTTTGTTAAAGAAGATATCTAAATTTTCTAAGTTCCTACAGCAGGTCTGGTGGACAAATTGGCCTTGCATACAAAGACATCACAGTTGTCCAGTTTCTCAAAACAAACCTGTCAGTGGAGCAACTTCTTACTTCTACCTAATTTCTGCATATCAGACAAATATCTGGGGCAGTCACTACCAAGTAAGAAACATGAGTTCTAGACCTCCTCAAACTTGTATTTCCACTCCATTAAATATTTACAATTGTGTTTATGGGAAATCTCTGAATGAGTCTGCTGAGGATGAGCTATTGTGAATGTAGAAATGTTTTTTAGAATCCAGAAAAAATCCTAAAGTCTATAGCTTGAAGGAAAGTACAACCTAAGTGCAATAACGGTTATTAGAATGAGATTTTTATATTCCTCAAAAGGGCAGGTGTTCAAATATAACTTGTTTGTAAATGATTGTTCCTGGCAATTGTCCTGATCAGGCTAACTGTGAGATCTATCCTTCTGTTAGTATGCGCTACAAGCCTAAGTACATAATTCTAACATTTCTTATGATCTTATGATGAGATGAAGCTTTTAGTTTTCAGTGCGGTACTCACCTCACCTTGGCCAGTCAGTTTAGGGTCTCTGTAGAGTCAAAGGAGAGAATTAGCTTTAAGGTGCATTTATCTTAGCTTGTCTGCATTTGGTCAGAAGATTCACACCTCAGAAATGACAATTCTCTCTACTACTTCTAGGGAAAATCTAGCTTAGATTTAACCATTTAAATTTTGCATATTTTTAGTAATGCCAGTCCCTTTTTCTGAATATGGCTACAGATATCTAAAGATGTAACTTTAAAATGTAAAGAATAAAATCCATTTCCTGATTCTTCTGTGGCTCTTTGGAAGATATAGGCTCTGAACAGCTGGATAAGCTGACACATTCATTTCCTGCAGCTTTGTGTATTCCTTCAGCCTTCAAGAATGGTTCAGATTCTTTATTTGTTCATAATCAAACAACTAAAAAGTAGGAATTCCTGTTAGATTTAGTTGCTAAAGTTTAGAATATCTGAGGTTGTTTTGTGATATGAAAGTTGACTTCCTAAGACTGTGCAATACCGTACATTAACTGAGTAACAGCTTGTTGGCAAACACCTGTGATTGTATAATTTTCATCGTATTAATTAATAGAGCTTCTGTTGCTTAAATGAACCTTTAATTCACAAAAAGCAGCTTCTTATATTTTCTTAACTACCAGATGAGAGAGAAAAAATTTCTAACCTCCCCATTCCTATTGCCATCTGTTTTCATGGCACTAAAAGCTGCAGATCATGGCAACAGAATAAGGAAAGAAAAGGAGAAAGAAAAGGACAGTAACAATTTGCAGAGCAGGGTCTTCAAAGCCATCAGTTTCACATAACAGAGCTTAGGACTGTAAACACAAATGCCCTGGTTATGGTCAGAACAGGGTTGATTTTTGTAGTAGTCAGAATGGGACAAGGCTGGGGCCTATATGTTATTTTGTACCAACACATGTCATTGCTGGGGATGGGGAAGAGGGACTCTCTTCCTGGGAAAAGAGTTCCTTCTGGTTGAGTAAGCGTGGCACCAATCCCGAGCCAGAGGAAGTGGTCGGGGATGTGGCATGGCCGCAGTTGGATCATGGGCTCTTCAGTGATACTTGTTGTATGTGAATCACTCCCTCTTTTGTACAATTCTGTTATTAATATTATTGCTGTTACTGTTTGTTTTCTTATCTACAGTAAATTGCTCTTATCTCCACCTGTGATCTTTGCCTTTTGTGCCTCCAAATCTCCTGCCACCCACAACGGGGAGAGGGGAGTGAAGTGAGGGAGTGGAAGTGTGGTTTTAGCGAGAGCACTAAATTGGAGAATACCATTCCTAAAACAGGACAACAATGTTTACTTCAAAATATTGCAGTACAAATATTTAATATAATAACCAACAGAGGACAACAGTAGCATTAATTAAATGATTAGCTGAAATTTCTTATCATTGGTTTTGCCTTCCAATTTTTGAGCTGCAGAAAGTTGCCTGTAGAATTGTGGAAAAGTGACAGAAGCACAGCAGGATTCCCAAAGGTGGAAGCTTTTCCTCTCATTGCCACTTTGCCCCATTCTTTACAATTGCACTTTGTAAAAGGAGTTGGCATATAAGCCTATCTGTTTTGATAGCCTTATTTCAAACTTGAGTTACCGATGATTTTACTAGCCAATTCTCTCAAGCCCTACAGAGTGATAAGACTAATAGGAGAGAATGATGAATGAGTGTAGAGGCAAGACTCTAGACTAATTATAATTTTTAAAAAAAGACTGTGAAAGGAAAGTAGTTCTTTGCCATCAGGGAAGGAAAGAAATATGAACATCTTTGGATCGTGCAGTTCAGATGACTTAAGGCAATTCATAACCAACTACTAAAATAGAATATACTGTCAGCAAACAGAAGAAGTACAAGGTATGGTAACTGAAAACAGGTTTGTCAATGAATCATCCACAATTTAGTAGAGAAATAAAATGAATGTGTTAAACTGTATAGTATTCAGAAATATGGGCAAAGCAAAGTTGAGAGCATGCTAGTACTGTAAAGTAATCCTGCAAAGAAATGTAGGTCTCTCAAGTGAAGCTGTGTTTACCAGGTTAACTCCCTGCCTTTTTGTTTTTTAAAGAAAGAGATCCAAGAACAAATGCATCTGGGCTTGACACTGAAAGCCACAAAGCAAGGGCCTGACCTGTCTTGGTGTTTTACCTTTATGGAATCACAGCATTTTCACTGCTTAGTGTTCCTCCAGTCCTGCCATAATGTTCAATCATCAAACGTTCATGGATAAAGTCATCCCTTCTGAACTAGCTTGTTTTGGTGTAGATCTTCCATAACTATGCTTGTTTGTACAGTGAGGGACTTCGTAAGTTTGACTGTATCAGTGGTTTTTCAAGAGTCATCCAGAAAATAAACTGACTAATGTAGCGGTCACCCAGCCGGTGGTGGAGCTGCCAGCTGGGTCACCCGTGGCATTCGAAGCTGTGGCTCAGCCTGCCTTTTCAGTGGGGGTTTCGGATTGGGTAGATGACACCTCTTGGGATAGTGAGCTCTGAGAGGTAAGCAGGTTGAGGCAGTCTCCTGCCGTGGGCTGCTGTCCAGCTAGGTACCGTCCCCTCCCCTCTCCTCGTAGATGGTTTAGATGTTCATATAGTTGGTTTAATATTCATACCAAACTGGAATGTTCTGAAGTTCTGTTCTTCCCATTGGCTTATTTACATATGTCCCTCCTACGTCTGCTGCTTATTGGATACTGTCATCTCCCGTCATGTACCCCATTTGTCCTGTCCCTTGTTCCTCCCCTTCCCCCCCCCTTAAAAACCTGGTGCAACGGTTATTTTGTTACTCGTCTTGTAGCTCCTGTCCCTGCAGTGAGCCCCTGCCCCCCCCGGGGCAGGGAATAAACTCTTGGATTTACACCACGAGCGAGTCCTCCTAGTCCTTTTGCTGTCTCTGCGTCGCATTCTCACCATCAGCTGCTGCTAGCCCCAGCCTGGGCTTTGGAAATATTAACCAGCCTCGGAGCTGTCGCGCGAAAGATAAAGGCACAGCCTTGTCGCTGCACACGCGCTTGCGACACGCGAGAACCGGGCACACGAGGACATTGTAGGCCTTTGGCCAGCCGGGCGGCCAAGCGGCCTGTGACAGACTAAAAAGAGACTGTATTCCAATTCAGTTTTGATTAAAACTCTTGGTGCCAGGAAACACTGTTTAGTCAGTTGTCTTCTAAATACAATGAAGCACAAATGAGAGCTGGTGTTGAACCAAGTACAAAGAAATAAAATATGGGGAGATGCAATTATTCTCTTTATAAGAGAAGAGGTATTACATTTAAAGAATTGTCTTATTTCTAGCACTAAAAGTAATATTTATCTCCTTAAATATGCTTCACAATACTGCTTGGGCAAAGAGTACTTCATTTCTCTTCCAAATCTGAGTTTGCAGCATTACTGTGAGCTTGGATAGATTTTCCCTTTTTTTTTTTTTTAGTCCAAAAATCACTCACCAGTGTACACCAGCAGAAGAGATTAGTTCTATGTAGGTTTTTCAAAATACTTGGAACATGAAATAACTAGTCCTACCTTGTTGATAGATATAAGGATATCTAATTTAAGGCTAACAGATTTATAGCTACAATACCTAAGGATAGAAAAGGTTTGTGTATATGTGAGATGCACACATACTAGGAAAGTGTCTTGCTTGAATACAGTGTCACTGTAGGTTTTAAGTATTAATAGTATGATGTAGATGTCAGCAGCTTGGACTTAGTCTGTATTGGTATTGGCCCTTTGTGGTCTGCGTTCACAGAAAGGAATAGTCCTTGGTAAGTTGTCATGGTAATAGGTAGAGTAGGCATGACTCAGGCAGAGAAATTGAAGCAGAGCCAGGGTGTGATTCACCTGGCTCACTCTAACAATCTAGAGCCGTCCTAGATATATAGGGTATTGCTCCTAATTTCCAGCTATTGCATCAGAAAGGCATAAGATTCTCATGTGTTCTGGCTCTCAGCTCCACATTAAGACCTCAGATACATTAAAGTAACTCAGATAATATGAAATTACCTATATTTAGACAAATTAATTATTCTATCAGACTTCTTCACTACTTTTATCTTATAGATTTAGGTGTCCCTGTTTCTGTATAGCTCAGCCTCCTTTACACTGTGTATGCCTTTCTAAAATGTGTTTTCTCCAGCATCTCCCATTGCTTTTCAGTTGAAACACTTGCATTTCTGTGCAGACTGAAGATTCTGAACTGTTTTGCACCCACCCTAACATGCTGTAGATATTACTACCAAACAATGTCTCAGACCTCTGCTGTCTTTGCAGAAATCAGTCCACCAAATTGGTGGCAACCAATTAGGGCAAATTTAGAAAATAAACTAGTATTCCAAATAAATATGGCATAATTTAATGCTTTTGTACAGCTTATGAACTTTAAACATGTTTCATATATGTTTTCTTGGTGATCTTACTTTGGATTTAAGTGTGCAACATACATGCATTCTTTTTCTCCTCTTTTCGATTCTTGCAACCATCCCTCCTATCAGCTGTCAGTGTAATTTGTAGGATGTTTCACTGGTTAAGCACACTAACAGGAATCCCACACATTTTCATGTCTTTGATAGGAGGAAAGTAAAACATGAGTATTACTATACTGAAGAGACCATAAGTGGGAAGAAACCCCCACAACATTTTTATAATTGTGAATCAAAAAGCACAAACAGTTATGAATTCTTGTCTTCTTTAATTGAACCTGTAATTTTATTGAATTTTGCTCATGATTTACAGATGAAATTCAGGCTCTGATGTAGTTACTTAACACATGAGATCCCAGGGAGCTGCTCTGTTTTGATAATGTATGAATGACAGGATTCTATCACTGGCAGCTGTTCTACATGGGTCTTGTTATACACGGATGTGGCATTACATCCATGTCTAACAATTTGTCCTGACAGTCAAAAATCTTGTCAGATATTGATCTGACATCAGATTCATGTATAACAAGATTTTTGATTGACAGAAGAGCAACTGTCCAGATTGCAACGAAAACTCTGCTGTTTTTAAAAGCTAACACTGCCAGTGAGCAATCTGGCTTTTCTATAGTATTTACCTACATCTACAGTGTCTTGTATCCTTAATTTTTTATATAAAATCCCCTTCAAATTGGTAATGTTACAAAGATTGAATTTAGCTTCTTAATGAAATTTTAAAGATAAGAACTGGTATAACCACGTTAACAAATGCTATAGAAAATCATACTTGGCAGCTTCAATTTCAGTGCGGACATATGCGATATCGGAACAGCAGGGAGAATGTGAAAAGGCTGAGGGGAATTAAGGTGATGTGTGTGAGAAAAACATGTTAGACATGAGGTTTTGGAGCCCGGGTATTATCATTAAAAATCCCCAGCAGAAACCACCACTGGGATTTTTGAAGTTTATGGAAACTTGACCAGAATAAGTGTCTCATAACTTCTGCTTGCTTATCTCTTACAATATTTATACTATTCTCAGAAAGCTTTCTGGATTCTAGTGATTAGTAAGAGGAAAAGGAGAGAAGAGCAGTGTCAGCTTCACTAAGCTTTTGGCAGGCCTGTTGTTGCAGTCGTGAGACAGAGAGGGAATAAGAAAGAACATAAGCTAGAGTGAAGAGATTAGGCATTCATCATTGATACTACCACAACACCCAAATCATTCAAGGTGTATCATCAGTAATAGAGAATTACTCAGGCATAGAAAGGAACCAAAAACATGGCTCAGAATTTTTTTGTAGAAATGCTATCTACAGCACAACTATACCTTTAAAAATCACTGTAGCTAAGGCTGTGTGTTTTAAGTCACACTGAAGTCCCTGGCTGTTATTTAGAAAAAAGGGCTAACAAAACAGTTTTTCAGGTCAACACTAGAGTGCAGGGGAAATGGCTGATGCAATCCATTAAGTCAGACTAATTATGATCAGCAGTTTAAGAGAAATGGGAATCCTACTACTGATGTCAATTGGCTGGGGATCAAGCTCTAACGCATCTCACCTACTTCAAAGGTTACCGTCCCTCCTTTGCTCCAACTGCTTTGAATTAATCTGATGACCCAAGGCATCCACTACAGGGATACAAAGTACCCGTTAATGTAGCTTAACTGGCTGGTTAAGTCAGTTTTATGGCTCCTTTGTGTTATTCAACTAGTGCAAGGCATCCAGAACATATAAAGCCTAAAAGCTATAGAGACCGATTTTAAACACATATAAACACGTATGCACCATTTCTCCTGTGCTTATCTTTATTTTATTCAGTATCCTAAGCCACTTATAAACCATTAATTGAACCTTACAATAGCTCTGCACGCATTTTACTTGGAAGGGCTTTATATCTGCTTTATGCTTCAATGAGCAGTTGTACAAGGACAAGACAGCTTGCTTGGTTAATTCTGTATTTGAAGTTATATTTCTATAATGTTGGTTTCTAATTACTGTCACTACTCTAATAAACAGCTAAGTAGACAGAACAACTGGTAAAGAGAGATGTCCACAAACACAGGCAAATAGAAATGGATGTGTATATGTGTGTACACATTTCCCTTTCAAAATATCAGATTCAGTGTTGGAATCTGAGGAAGTCCAAAGTCAGAAAATTATAGAACTGCAGAGCTTGGAGCAAAATCCAGTTTAAACTACCAAAAGCCAGCTTTCAGCTTTACTAACAAGGTTTGATGCTGTTATGAAACACTAATTCATTGGTGGCAATATGCATTACATTTGTCTTCCTTAGCTATATGTGCCCCAGGATAGGGAAAAAGTAGAAAAAAACTCTTTGTCAGTGTGAGGATTTTCATGTGCTGTTTGTGTTTTATTCAGTGCAATCCATTATTAATTTCTATATTCCTAAAACCTCCAGCAATCTTGAAACCAACACTTTCAACTGCAGCCTCAGCCATGGTATTTACTGAGATCTTTGAAACTGCTACTTTTGAATCCACTCTTAAATCAGAGAATCTGGTAAATCTCTCCAGCCTGTGCATATATATCTGAAAAGGCTTATTTTCAAAGAAAAGCTTTTTTTTTCTGCTTTAGGTTGAGGGTGGCTTCAGCCTGAGAACTGATACTTCATAAGTTTCCAACTACAGTCTGATGTGACTGAGGCTGAATTTCAGATCATAATTTCAACAAAGAATGAAGATTTCAGTGTCTGAGAACTTTACTTATTTGAAATTATTATTTTTAATTAATTATCAATTGTTAATTTATATCACAATATGTTTTCAATACAGTGTGTGGAAAAGTATACATTTTTATTTAGGACATTGAGTGTAACTAAAACACATACTAAGCTATTTCAAAAATTAAAATCAGGCTTCTTTTTAAAAAGAAAAACTAAAATTTAAGACACATTAATATGAATGGATTTATACAGACCTGATATATTACAAATAGAAAGAAACTTGTATTGCACATTCCAAACAAGTGTTTTGATATGTCTCTGCTGCACCTTGTAGTACCCTGATCTAGCAAGGACAGCAATTGCAGCAATTTTTTTTTTCTATATATACCTTTTATTCTTTTCAAATCCTGAAATACAGGTAGGTGTATTCCAGAAGGTTGTCACAGTCTTTATTTAGAATTTCTTTAGTTCTTCTGTATTGTGGGTTTTTCTCTTTCATTTTCTTGGGTTATAACATCTGTCATTTCTGTTTTATGGCTTTGTTTGTCTACAGAAAATGGAAAAAGTAATGATTGTGCCAAGAGACCTCTGTATCATTTTATATGACCATGAAGAATGGCCATTCACGACTTGCTTACAATGGATACTGTGGGCCTGATGCTGATATCAGTTACACTGATGTAAACCAAAAGAAATTCCTCTGCATTTCACCAGTGTACAATTAAAATAAGATTTGAGGAAAAACTTTTCAATATCAGAAAAGACATAAAAAAAAAGTTTGTGAAAGGTCAAACATTGCCTTTAATAAATAATTAAAAATTAGATCTAAATCTCTATTTTCTCCCCTTAAAATGTTCTAGTTCACCATAAGGGGAATAACACACTCTAGGCCTTTCACTTGCTTTGGCAGTACCAGATTTCTCATGCCTCACTATCTATCCAAGCTGTGTAGTTCTCTCACAACAGCTGCACATGCTGTCTCGAGTTATTAACTCCAGTAGGAAGCCTGAGGAGCTGCCGAATAGCTTCCTCTCCTACAGGGTTTCCACACTGGTTTGTTGGGCTCCTGCATGGAAAGTGGATGGTTTAGAGGAAGCCATCCTCTTCATAAGGACACTTAAGGAGCTTGGTTCAGATATCAAAAAATGATGATGTTCCTCATCCTGTCCCAGGCTGTATTTGGGGAACAGAAAGTACATAAAGCTGAGGGCAAAAAAAAGTTTTTGTCAAAATGTCTTCTATTTTGGCTACTCCAGCACAGAGTGAGTTTTATGCGAAATTTCTCTCTGTGTGCTGTATGTCAGTATAACTGTGGCAGTATTACTTCTGTAGATCAGATCGATAACTTCAGAGAATAAATAATGACTTTTGTGGTATTTAGATACTACAGTGATGGGTGTTTACATGAATTCATATGCATGTTCAGTATGTAAAATTTGCTAATCTGGGCAGCAAACTGTGCAGTGTATTACCTGTTTTCCAGTAGTTTGAAGCACAGTACAATGAAAACATTGGAGTGATAACTTGTCTTATCAGACAATGATAAATCTTTAAATTGATAAAGAAGCCAATGAAGTAACTTATAAGGTAGCTTAATTTCCTCTCTACCTCTGCATGAGAAAATTTCCATTCAGTCAGTTTTGTAAAGGATCTGGGTTCTTTCTCATTGATGGAAAAGAAAAAAAATACAATAGATGTAATGGCTTCCTTGAGTATTTTTCAAGTAGCTGGTGGATGCGAAATTGCTGAAATTTGGTATGTCTATTGCCAAGGTGCTTTATTTTTAACTTTTTGTTCTAGATACAGGCCAAATGGGTACAATCATGTCCATAACCAGGTATGTTGCCAAAACCATAAGTATTTTCCAGCATGAATTATATCTCATATTCCAGTAGGATATATAGTTAACATCTTCCTCCACACTGTGTGAATCATGTATTTTGCAAATATGTATTGCCATTACTGAACAAACCTCTTTTTTGTATTCCAAAATGCCCTTCCCCCTCCTCCACTTACTATTGCTCATGCAAGGTGCTCAGTTAATGGAATTTATAGGCACAATTCAAAAAATAACTTTATTTTTATGTCTTTTGTCTTTTATGTCTTATGTCTTTTTATGTCAAATAACTTCTGATATATGGATCTTTTTGGAGATGCAAACAAAGTGGCTGAGTGAACACTTCTGGCCATTATCTTCATCCAGATAAAAAAAAACCAAACTAATATATATTTTCCAAAAAATATTTGTCCTGGAATTAATGCTCTTGGTAATATAATTCTGAAAAGATAAATATGAGGGTCCTGGAATAAAATATATGCAAATATACACCTGTGTCTTAAAGTAAGATGTGATAACTTTAAAAAAAATAGATAATAATCAAATCTCTGAAGAATTTGACCTGCATATTTAATGGATTTTTATTAATCCTTTGCTGTTAAACTGATGGCTAAATGTAATTGATGAAATTCTGGTCTCATTAAATTCAGTGATTGGCCCATCATCGATTTCAGTGAGTTAAAATTTTCAAACTGCATGTGTATTGTGATCATCTGTTCATTTGAATTTAGAAATAGTTTGCTGTCTACGTAGTGTTAGAACACCCAAATTGGAAGTTTCTGTTATTAAAAAATGGGAAGCAAAAGTACCTGCTGTATTTTATTTTTCTCCAAAGCAATGGATAGAGGTCTGGCTTTATTGACTCTTTGATTCTATTTTATGGCTTGGTAAGAAGAACAGAAAGAGGTTCTACCTGTCTGAGGCTCTACCTGAGCACTAAGAATTATTTCCTGCCTTATCTTGGGACATGTGAAGAGTTAGAGAGCCCATAGAAATGACCAGAAGTCAGAGATGAAAGACTGCAAAAGTCAGCAACTACTATGGATGCTGATGAACCTACTTTTAGCTCCTGAGAAGGGAAGATTGTTTTATCTACACAATGATCACAAATTAGTTTTATGCAGCCATCCCTATATTGTTTGGTGGTTCCTTTTTTAATTCTTTCAATAAAAAAATGTATAGGAATGAAATTTCGCTATATAAAACAGGTGCTGTACTAATGAAATCTGTGTAAGCATTTGGTAAAATCTGTAATGGCTGAAAGTGATGAAGAATATCTGATGCCAAGTAAATGCAATGAATTTTTTGATAGAACATGCATATGTAACCTCCAGTTATATAGTATGTAATGTCCTGCGCAATCCTTTTCAGGCTTTAAGTCTTATAACTCACGATATAAATGTTGCTGACATTAATACGTCAATCAATCTCTGTACAAAATGAAATGATGTTACTTAATAAAATTATGTCAATTATTATAACTTCCACTATTTCATGTAAGTCCTCTTTAAAAACTCTAGAGAAAGGTCAGCAATAACAGAGGCAGAAAGTAGCATTAATTCTATCAGATTTCTAAAGGAGTCACTCCTTTAGAAAGTTTTGATGGTATACTTTAAGGATTATTACAAATCAATTATTCCTTTGTCTGGAAGGAAATAATGCCTGTAATGTGATTGTTATGTCAATACTAGTCATGAATTAAGTTTGGAAGCATGGAGAAATGCAAATTACTACTACATGCTGAGTATTCATCCTGTAACTAATGAATATTTACTTGACTCTTATAACCTAACCTAATTACCCATAAAGCCACAGATAGATTTCATTTGACCCTAAACTTTAAACTGTTATCTGCTCCTTTGCCTGATAACAAAGTCATAATACAATTATTTGTGTACTAAAGCAGAAAGAAGCTGACCCTCAGTAACATGTCTGTGAGGTACATGACATGGAAAAAAAGCAAGAGTTTTGGAAAAAATCAATTGTATTTTTAAATTGTCTGCCTAAGAATTGTAGGAGTCTTTTAGGTATGACACGAAAGTATCAATTGTAAGGGAAAGGAGGGAAAAAAATAGATAAAATAACCATAAGGGAAATAGAATAAAAGAGCACATTTACCTAGGCTTAAACCAAGATATTGCAATTTTACTTTCATTCTCTGTGTAAAACAAAATCCTCAAATATGGATATGGGCCTGCATAATAAAGGAGTCAAAGTTGATGAAAGACAGTCTCATAATCTGATTTTCTTAATTCGATTTTCTTTTTTAACAGCGAGGCAAAGGTCTGACAAGTAAAATGACCAAATGCTGCCAGCTCTAGCTAAGAGATATACATGATAAATAGAGCCTGTATCATAGGAACCCTTTGGAAAACTGGAAATTGTATCTGTACTTTTTGTATTTTCATATCACATCTGTATTTTCTAGGGAAGAAGTTTTTTCATCTCACTTGAAAAACTAGAATTTGTTTTGATATTAATACATGTTCTCTATTTGGTCACATTCCCAATGACAGTAGACAACAACAGAGTTGCTTCAGCCTAGTGTTCTTCAACTTGATCTTGCAAATATACAAATATACACCTTCTTTTTACTTTGTGGACTTGATTGGAAGAAGTTTGGGGTTTTTTAAAGTTGCAGCTTCATGTTCTTTAGTTGTAATGGTTGTGGGAATTTTTCCCATCCCCTGCTTCAAATCTTTCCCTACTTGATCTTTTCTTAGGGTTATTTTTCTGTGCAGGTAATTTCTATGACCTGGCCCAAGTCCTAGATTGACTGGAAGAAAGGTGTCTTACAGCACAATGAACAAGTGAAAGACTCTGTAAACCACTTTAAAAGGAGACTATATAAACTCCTCTCCTGCTCTAACACAAAAATTTGGGAGAGATCCAGACAGACTTACCTTACTTTTACTTGTGTATTAAATATTCTGAGAACTGAAAAAAGTGCGCTTTGATACCATACTAAAAATGAAAAGATCTTTTTGTCCATATCCCATAAATCTTCATCTTGTTTTTATAAGTCTTCCTTGTTTCTATTTCATCTAATGATAGTGACATATAATGCAAAGAGTACAAGACACCTGAAATACATTTGTGAATTCTTACCCCAGTGAACAAACCTGCTATTTTGTAAAGGATGTGAGTGTAAAAAATCCTTTTCTGGGTATTTGCACTAGGAGGAATTAAAACAGTAAAGCTGGGGTTTGATAAAATATAGGATGACATTGTCAACTTGTCTGTCATGATTGGTATTGCTGGAGCAGGGGGCTGTTCACTTGTTCCCTAAAGGAAAGCTAAGGATTGCTGTCTTTTCCACTTTTCAAATTTGGAGATGGAGAGAAGTTTACAAAGAAAGTATTTATGCTTTTCCTTTTAAAGCTGTGGCTCACAAATGCCATGATTCCAGGCACTGTAGTGAAACTTCAGTACAGATTGCATGCAGCATCAGAAAGTAAAACCTAGTAAAACTTCTGGATTTGTACCAGAAGTTTCACATGAATAGTGAGAGGAAGAGATTTATAAAAAAACCCCATTCTTGTCAAAGCAGAGACAGTGTTTATCCATATTTGGGAGGCATGTATCAGTTCTTACCTCATAGAAAGACTGGCTTGTCCAGGAAATCCTTGATTTCTCAACAGCTCTGTACAAACCTTGTCTATAGACCAGAGTTAATTAGAACAGACAGAAGATGACTTCATTACTAAATAAAGCATACCCCTTTCTGTCCAGTTTAAGACCTCTTCTACAGGTGAAGAATAGGCTTAATTTTGACAATTTTTTGCTGAAAGCACATGTGAATGGTCATGTTGAAAAACATAAAAATGTGGGTTTGCTTAAACCAGTAAATTTAAATAATATTGCGTCTGTTCCTTTAAGAAAAGCAAATATAGAAAGATAAGAGTGGTGGTTTGAAGATCTCTGGTTGCTGATGAGAATATTTTAAGAAACAAAGGTACTAAATACTATGGATTACATTCAATGTCCAGTGCTTTCAAGGAAAATTGTACTAATGTAAAAGTAATTGTTACCATATATGTCACTTTCCTTTAAAACTGAGTATCTGGGAAATTATTTCAAAAGCAGAAAAGTTTTCTGATTACCTACTGCTGATGTAAGAAATGCATACAGTATTCTTGTAGGTAATTTATGGAGAGGTACTTTTGTGCTTGGTAGATTAGGGGTTTCAAAAAAGACACTCTGACCTGCAGCTAAAACATCTGTGAATCCTTATTCTTGTAGATGACAAGATGACTCCTGAAATTATTTCTTTTGTAGTGTCTTCACAAAGTGATAATATTCTCTGCAGGCAAACAAGAAAAAAGAAAGAAAAAAAGCAAAAAAAAGAACTATGTTTCAAGACCAGAGGTTTCACCTTTTTCCCAAAGTAGCAAAATCTCCTCTGCTTAATCTATATAGATTTATGAGCCTAAAGACAGCATTTGTAGGGAAGGATACTAGAAGGACTTCTTTTTTCTTATTCCAAAGAAATTAAGACTCCAAATAGAGAAGAAAGGATACCTTTTTCCCCAATTGATGATGCCAACAGGCCTTTTGATATTCAATTTGGAGCACATAACCTATCAAAGATGACAGAGGACTCTCTGTCTCTCCAGACTGCCTCGCACACCATGTGAATAAATCCCACTGGCTACTTCTGGACTCTATTGTAAGGCAGAAGAAAGATAAAGATTCTACTATTTCACCAGCCTCTCTTTAATCAGAATTCTATAGGGTTACCCTAATAAAACCCACAACATGATGAGTTATGAATTAAGATAGAAATTAGCTAATATAACCTGCTATCATGCTGCAGTAATTTCCTAGGATGTGTGACCTCAGTCTGGATGGGACATTATAAAAAAGAAAAATGGTGAAATTGGGAATAAAAATGATTTACATTGACTCTGTTCCATTCTTATGCAAGCCTGCTTAGAATTATTTCAGGATTGGGGAGCATCCGGATAGGTCAACATACTGCATGGCCAATTTGTATGGGTAGGAAATACTGAAAGCAGCATATATTGTGCCATTTTGTACCCTTTAGCACATTTGCAAAGCATTAGAGTTACTAATATCTGTAATTTCCTTCTTTTTATGAAAATCAAAGTAACCTAAATATATCAAATTGAAATAGCAGATCAATTGTAAAATTAAAATATTTTGGCCAAGACCACTGTCTAGGTATAGTATAAAAGCTTTCTTTCCATAGGTGTTCTATTGTGTTCTTAGGTGGAATGCATATGCCTACTCTAATGATCCATCACTGTTTTATTAACACACAAGTTTTCCTCAATTTTCATAAATATCATGTCACGTATAAATCATATGTAGCTCAAGGATTTTTGCTGAAATAAAAGAAAAAAGAAAAATGTGCTGAAAATATTGTGATTTGCGAATTTTAATTTTTTTTCCTGTTTGAAAAAGTAAAAATGAAATGTTTAATTTCTGTGGGAAAACATAACCTTAGCTTAGATGGGTTTCAGCTGTGTGGCCTCTACCCAAATGAGCTTCAGCTGTGGCCCTGGGTGGGACAGCTAAGGTAACCAATCATGGTGTGGGGAGGAGCATGTGCTGTATGATATAAAAGGTTGTGGTTTGAGACCTGAGGTTGATGATGAAGTGCTTCCTGCTAGTACTGCTGGTGGCTGTCTGAGAACATGCTTGTTGTTGGTCATGTGAGTGCTGCTGACAGATTTCATGTTGTGTTTGTATTATTTTGTTTGTGCTTAGGATTATAGGGGCAGTATTTTGTTCCTAATAGGCTTTAAATTACCCCATAACATGTACTCCCAGCATGGCTTGCAATTCTCAAAATGCATTCTGGAGAGCTTTGCTACTGCATCACTGAGTGCTTTAAGGAAGGTTGTCTGTGATGTGCACTAATGGTAAGGTGAGAGGGAATAAAGGAAATAAATATACAAGGTGCCACTCTGTTTTAGGTAGCTGAAACTTACTTTACTTTTGGGTTGAGTTGTTAATGAAATTCATCTACTTGAAGTGTACAAAGCACGAGGTGTTTTGTGTTTCATTTACCTGTCTTTCAACGTATTCAGTCCTAAATCTCATGTTCTGCCAAAATCAGTTTTAAATGTTTTTCTTTGGTTTTCATCTGTTCTCATTATGAAGAATTCTTGCCATCTTATTAAATATTTGGCAGAAGCTACTGGATTAAATGACTGGTTGATTTTTTTGGGGGGGAGTACAAGGGCATAGCAACTCCTATTAGTAAAGCATAAATTCTTTTTTTAAGTTCAAGTGAGGACACAGATTTAGCAATGAAGAACATTTAGGTAGGTTTCTTTTTATTTCTATAAGCACATTAAATGTTTTGATATTGACCACATTATTATTTTTGTTTTAATACCTTGAAGAATGGATCTAAATGTGGGTTCTGTAGGTACTGAATGGCATCCGGAGAGAGACCTTTGCAGGCTGATGAATGGGTCCATGAGAAGGTAATGAAATTTGACAAGGCAAGGTCCTGCACCTGGGCTGGGGCAATCCCCAGTAGCTGTAAAGAGTAGGGGATGCATGTATGAAAAGTAGCACTGCAAAAAAGGACATGGGAATACTGGTGGATGACAAGGTGACCATGAGTTGGCTATGTGTTCTTGAAGCCCAGAAAGCCAAACATATCTTGGTCTACTTCAAAGGAGTGACCAGTAAGTGATTCTGTACCTTTAACTCCATATTCATGAGAGCATTGAAGTGCTCACCTGGAGCACTGCTTCCAGCTCAGGGGTCCTCAGCTGGAAAGGTATGGATCTGTTGGAACCAGTCCAGAGAAGGAACATGAAAATGATCAGTGGGCTTGAGCACCTCTTCTGTGAAGACATGCTGAGAGATCTGTGGTCATTCAGTTTGGAGAAGAGCAGGCTCCAGGGAGACTTTCTAGCACCTTCTAGTACTTCAAGGGCCTTAAAAAAAATCTTGAGAGACACGTTTTTACCAGGGCCTACAGTGATAGGACAGCTGTCAATGGTTTCAACTGAGTAGATTCAGAGTACATGTAAGAAAGAAATGTTTTGTGATGAAGGTGGTGAGATACCGAAACAGGTCACTCAGAGAAGTTGTGGATGTCCAATCCCTGGAAGTATTCAAGGTCAAGTTGATATTAGAGAAATTTCATGAAAATTGTTGCTGCCATTATTTTTACTCCCTATACAGTATGGATATATCTGTGATGCTCTATTGAGCATCCTGCTGGACTTCAGGATCTTGCTCCTGATCTTTAATTTCTGAGGCCACCAAAAGTACTTGTTAAATACCCCATAGAATTGTTACCTCAACTCAAATGGCTACCCTTTTCATTCCAGAATTTCTTTTGAGGTAAAAAAGCAGTTTTATTCACTTAATGCAAATATACTTCTGTCTGGGGTACCTCTTCTTCTACCTGTAGCAGCTTCCTTAAGAGTAGCATTTTCTCCATTTTATCTATACTATACACTTTCATTATTAATTTACTTCTGCAGCATTTCACATCTTTTACCAAAAATCTGAAGGAAAAATCTATTCTCCTGATCTGCTTCTAACTGCTGTCTTTTGGCCCAGCTGACTTTTGCTAGTGCACTAAAAATAGTTGATAACATTTGGCAATTCTAAAACTCCATACTCTGTCTCCCTTCTTACAAAGTCTTAAATGGATGTTATCCTTCACTGTATTATCCAATTTTAAAGAAGGCCTGACTAAACAGGAATAGAGGCAGTTTATGCTTGGATTGTCAAATCAGCCAGATATTCTTACATGATGAAACTAATTGTTTACATCGCTCAGCTACTGTTGCCAATGATTATCTTCTGTTGGTGCTGCTGGAGGGAATAATTTGCAGTGTATTGAGCCACAGAAAGAAAAAGAATGAACTAGATCAAAATAAGGATTTGATAAATTTCCACTTTATCTTGTCTTCCTTGGGACAAAGTAGGATTCAGAGTTTAGAGTTAGATACATGTCTTTTTCCTACGTAGGCTCTAGAGTGAGCTGAGCAACTCAGAATTGAGTCCAGGAAACCTCTGGGCTGCCTGAGGAACTATCTTGATATAAACATAGAAATCAGCAATGACAGGTGTATTTCTAGCAGCTTGACCATCTCTAAAGTTTGGTGGCTGACTGAAAGCTCATTGGATGATGCCTCCAGTCACTTATGATCCCTAACACTGTACCCTGCCTAGAAGGGAAGTTGTTTACTTATAGCTCCTCTTCAAAGAATGAAACAAGATTCTCCTGGGTGGTAATGAAAAAGGTGCTACAATTCCCTAATTTGGTGGGATTGTCTAACAGACATTTATAAATTGGGAATTCTCTAGGTACAGAGAGGGTTTTTTTGAGCCAGAAGGAGACAGACTCGCATCTCTCCTCCTTCCCTTAAAGGCTTTTGTATAGAGTTAACGTAACAAGATCCCCTCTCTGTCATATTAAACTTATTTCAAGAAGTGTGGAGGCAGAAATAGAAATGTATGAGGAAAAATCCTAACTTGCTGAGTTCTTGTCTGGCAGGTTAAAATGTTTGCAAGTTGTGCCATGTAAGTATATACAGAGAGACTACATTTGCGGTGGTTGAAACCAAAACCAAGTTATTACAAAATCCTACAATCCTCAGTGAACAAAAAACTGTTAGCCTAGTCATATCTATTTCACCTAACCATTAGTCTGATGCTGAGAAAATTATGGGCAAAATGCTTGCTAGTGTATTACTTGGGAATAGGGTGACTATCCTGGGTATGTCTGCCTCACAGTTAATGGCTGCTTTGCTTTGGAGACACTGCTTAAGGAATGCCTGGCAGTGAAATTCAGCTGATTACATGCAGAAATGTGCACTATACAGTGAATCATCCAGGAGAAATAAGTGTTTCGAAGAAGAACTACAAAGTGTTCTGTTCAGTTAGATGTCTAAACCAGGTCTGTTGTACTGTATGCTAAACCACTGTTTCTCTCCCATCAGCTATAAAAGAAAATAGTATAGACACCTGAACTGTAACATGCCTAAAGTAATAGGAAAATCCAGGTCCTCATATTTACTCAAACATCTACTAATTTATCATATCACTGTTCAGTCAAGATACCTATGTTTGTCTGGATTACTAACTGTAATTACAATATACTATCCATGTTACACAATTGCTCACTTGAAATTCAAGTCTGTTCATTGAGGGGATGAAATGCACATATCAAATTGAAAAAAATAGTAAAAAATGTTAAAAATAAAAAATATGCAGTGGAAAATCATTAAAATTAATGAGAGTACTGGAATTCAAAAAGATATTTACTAAGTGTTATTAAACATGTACTTAAGCAAGGGATAATGTCCACTGAGAGAAAAAGCAAAAATATTAGACTTTTCTCTTCCTATTCCAATGTAACATTTTGATAGTACAAGATATGCTTGCTGACTTTAATATAATCTTTGAAATGCCTAAATAACTGCAACATCAGTAGCAGATTAGTGAAAAGTCCAAAACCAGACTTTCTTTTTCTTCTGTTTGTCTACATTTACATCCAGCATCAACTGGAAAGCAACCTTATCTAACAGGCAACAAGCCACAGCAAGGACATAAGCTATTCCTAGGGAACAATATCTTCTCTTTTTACTATAGTTTAAATATTCTCCTCAATATATCACACAGAAAATTTGGTTCCTGAATTTGACACAACTAAGAAGAACATCCAAAGGCGAATGTCAGCAATACTTAAGTGCTCTTCACTCCTGGGGTTTCTGAGCTGTTAGTTTTGAGTAATAGCAAAGAGACCAACAGATGTCTTACAACTGACAGCTTGCTTTAGCCTCAGTTGGGCTTGATCAGCAGAATTGACTACAATGCAAGGACACTACTGCTAAACCCAGTAAGTGGAGTGCATTGGCATGCAAGGCAATGGGTTACCTAGGGTCCACATTATGCACCTTTTCAGATGTTGCCACAGGTCCTATTTCCCTGCTCACTTATCTTTCATGTCCTGTGAAAATTAGAACTTGACCTTCTCAGGCCAGGGAAGGGTAGTATATTGGAGGTGGGGATCTGTAGAGTTTTCAAGCCATCAGACTACTGGGAACAGCTCTGAACAGAGTGCAGGTGAACATGCAGACCTGGGAATTCAGAACTGTCAGGTCCCCAAATATACACATAGGCTGCACCTTAGCCTGAGCCTAATCATAAGAGTGATTTGTGGCCCACTTCACTCACAGATCAAAACCTGGGCATTCTAAGTCTAGAGTGTAGATTTTTCTAGACAGGTTTTCAAAGCCTCAGTTGTATAGGTTGACTTAGACCTTCATTACTTATTTGATGTTTGGGTGGAAGGCAGTAGAAGAGGAACTTCTGCAGCTTGGTCAAGCTTGTGAGGTTGTAAGTCTTGAGGCTGCAAGTCCAGGGCCTTCAGACCCTCACTCATCTGAGGTAGCTGCTGCTTATACACCAGACTCATAAACAAGGCTCAGTTGGGTCCCCAAGACAAAACCCATGGTGTATTTGGACAAGTGACACCCGTGTTATAGTCCCAATGAACATCATATACCCATTCTATCCACCTTTCAATTGAAATATCCCAGTGTATCACTTTGTAGATCAGATGTTGGAGTATATGAAATATTCTATGAAATATACCTTTATCTCCTTGTAATAAGTTTAATTGGTATCATCAGCATTGCACTGTGTAAAACACAGTAGCTGTGAAAAGAAAAGATCCTTGAGACTCTCCAATACAATTACCTTTGCACAATAGTTTTTTCAGGGAAGTACAGTAATTACCAGATAGAAATGTGTCTTCATTATTCTAATCCAATTACATTTTGACAGCTGGAACAATGATTCTTTCTGTCACTCATTTCCAGATTTTAGTTTTACTCTAAATTCACTAAAAGCCATAAGACTTCCTTAATCACAAGTGCTTTTGGCTTTGGGACAGATGATAACCAAAAATTATAACAGAAATTTTTGAAAGTCTTACAGGTTATCTAACAGGATTTGCTGGGTCATTGGTTAAATAGTGAGATATACTTTCTGCTTCTAAAACAGCAAAATGCCTCTAAACTATATCAATGTTACACAAATTACCTCCAGCCAGCTAGTTTTTCCTAACAAGAATAGATAACCCCTTTCCATTTTGAATACTCTTTTTAATGTTATGTACTTACCCCAGGAGGAACTTATACAAGTGGTTGTATAAACATGTGTGTTTAAATAAAACATCACAATAAAAAAATCACATCACTACTGTAGCAGAAAAGTAATTCAGATATGCAATACTACAATAGCATTATTCAGTTATAAAATAGCAAATATATATATGCATATATAACAAATGCAACACAATATATTATAATACAACCTATAGGTATGTACTGTAATGATTTCTATACAATATCACTTCAGAGTTATGAATCTCAAAATTGTTGGGAATTACAAATTTTAATGAATGTTGCTTCTACCGAACTCTTCATAGAAAGCAGAAGACCCTGATTAATTAATTTATTTATGTATCTTCTAATATCTCTCAATGCATTTTGTGAAATGAGGGATATTTTGGAATAGCTACATTTCTCGACTTAAAAACATTTCCTCTTCTAGCATTTTTTACTTCAGCCATAACTCGAAAGTCATCAGCCAAATAAACAATATGATAAACCTATATGCTGTTACAAACAGCTTCGGTAATTCTGCTCTACTTTGAGTAGGAGAAAGTGTTTGATATTTCAGTACGTGGAAATGGAATTACTTAGAGTATATCACACTGAATTATAGCCTAAAATCTGTGAACTGAAGGTGCAACTCTTAAGGTGGTTTTTCCCCTGGGAGGAATGTATCCCTGGGTGAATCAGATAGACATTTATCATAAATATGAACATTTATCTTTAGATGCAGAATCAAAACTTTTCTCAATATCTAAAGCTGCCTATCAGTATGATGTTGTCACTGACTTTATTTCTTGAACTTATTTCTATCTTTATATATTCATTGTTTTATTCCATGATATTTTTCTTCTGAAAATGCAAAGTGAAGGTTTTATTTAAGTAAACATCATTCTCCACAAAAAACAATCCTCAACATAGAAACTAGAAAGAAAAGGATTTTTTTCCATATTGCCCAAAAGTTTAATCAAGTGTAAAAACTGCATGCCTTGCAAATGAAAGTGGAATATTTCCTTTACATTGTGTGCTAATTGAACTGTGCAGTGGACAAAAGAAAACATCACTAATTACAGTAGTGATTATAAAGTTATTTTATTTGTATAGAATTAGCTGGTAGATAATGACATAAGTTTAAGTCCAAGACTAATGCATTGATACTTTTATTTTGAGGAAACAGTGCAAAGAATCTTATTTTAATTTGGCACTTCTGGGGTGAAGTTCAGGACAGAGTTATTCTGCTTGAAGCCAAAGTGCTAATAAAGTGCTTAAAGTATAGGGTTTTTGTAGGCTTGTGCAGATCATCAGTAGAAAAGGAGAATTTTAACCCAAATGTTATTTATCTAGAGAGTCACTGTCTAGAAACACCAATAAATGATGTAGCTGGTTGCTGTTAGGGGACACTTTTTGATACTATGAAGTCACTGGAGAGCTACAATTCACAAATAACTTCAATTGGTCGTATTCATTAATTATTAGTTATTACTGATCAAACAAGTAATTGCCAAAGAATACAATTGTTTGTCATTCAAAACACATTCCAGAAGATCCTTGCAGGATATAGTGCCTGTATTTCATTCATTCTTTACTTTGAAAAATGTGTTCCTGTGTTCTCCAGGCATTTTAGCAGACTTTTATATGTATTTTCTTCTCTAGTCTGGACAGGTCTACTGCTTTTATTACCAGTTACAATTTACAGCAATGGGTCCACAATATTTTTCTACTTGAACTCAGCAGACCACATCATGTCCTGGTTACATTCTTCTGACCCTGAGGATGTTGTTTCTTTAACTCAGTAGAAGATGTAATGTGAAAATCTGCAGAGCTACATGCATTTTGGTTCTATTTGTTATGACTTATAGTGTCATCTTTAATGAAATGATATCTTGGCTTCTTCATCAAGAAGCACAATTTTCTTCATTGACTCTATGTTCCTCATTCAAATTTGTATCTGTTGTGTCTTTCTTCTGGTTGTCTGCATGTGGAAAATTCTACTTGGTTTGTTTCAGACCTTGGTCTACTGTTAGAGTCATTAAAAGATTCTGCAGAGCATTAGATAGCTTTTGGTTTTCTATTTTTACACAAGAAAAATCCTTATATTAAAAGAATATGTAAATCAGCAAACATTTGAGAAAAAAGGCAAGCTGGTACACTGGGAAAATTTCATTTGAAAAAAAAGGCCCAGGTGTTTTGAAGAGAGTAAATAGCCTAGAAATATTTTCTTTAAAATAGTGTTTCAGACCATTGTTTATGTTAACTTCTTAAGTTTTAACCACTGGCTTTTCAGTCTTGAATTGGCCGTGAGTGGTTCACTGTAAGCCATTGCCGACTTCCAACTCTGGTGTTCTCTAAATAATCACTATTGTGATCAGTATTATGCTGCTTAGGATCTGGAAGGTGTTCAGGGGCTTTGTATATATAGTACTTCAAAGACATATGGAAATATGTGAGCAGCCATACTGTGCTTAGTAACATTAAGAGGATTTTCATTATATTGTATATGGATTTGAGGCAATATTCTTCTCAAATGACAAGCTATTCTAGTTCTCTGTTGGGTGCTAAGCTTCTGTCTGTGACTAGAGGATAATGTTTTCTACACACAGTTCAGTGGCCTGTTCTCACGAATAATAATGTATGTATATATAGAGCTTTACTAAGTACATGGCTCAAACAAAGTTACAAGTAAGTGTTTGTAGGAATAATTTATAGGAGAGACTAAGGCAATGCAAAAATGGTCTTTCTATAATGAAAACAAAAGTGGAAGAAATTATAAACTGGCTTTAGCATTGTGGATTCAACTGTCTAAAATTCCATCCTGGGGAAGACTGCTTCTTAGCATTTGACATGTTCTATCTGCTCTACCGAGACAGCTAGTAAGTGTTATTTTTCTTCTTTGTGCTAGCTGAGAAATCTAACTGCTGATGATTCTTTTTCTATTATGTGGTGTTTACTGTATTTCTATACAGTTTTCACAGGTACCAAAAGTGATGTTGTATACCTTTAGCCATTTACACCATGCTAGAAAACAAATGTTCACTTGGAGGCAGAAGGAGATGTTGTGTTGTAATTTTGCCTTATATTTTACCCCTTTCTCAATTTTTTTTCTTTTTTTAATTAAAATTCAGTTGAAAGTCTTTTCAACTGAAAATATAACCTTTGAAGTCATTCATTATTCCCTAGAAAACTAGGAAAGTGTGAATATGATAAATGAAAAATGAAAGATATAAAAGTATTCAGTTTGAAATTATAGAGCAGAATGTCTCTTTTGCACAGAGAATGTGGTTTCCTCATACACTGTATATTTGATATGTATAACCATGATGATATATTTACTTTTCTTATATGGTCTAGTCTGCTTTCTCTTTTGTAGAAGTGAGGAAGCATCAAGGTTAAGCAGTCATATTTTTTAACTGCTGCATCTTTCTCAAAATATTACTGTGAAAGGATAGCCTTGAAAAATAAATTGGGGATCATGGCAAATAATATTAAATGTATATCAAAGTATAGCAATAATATCAGAGAGAAACAAATTGACTATGTGAGTTTATGCATCTTAAAAATATTTATAATACTGTGTGTGTCTCATATAGGCCTTTATACGGGATCTGTTTTAACTTCTCATTTGAGAATGCCTCACTTGTTACGTGATAGCTGTCATCATACCATATAAATTTTGACAGATCTCAAGCTTCAAGAAAGCATACACACTCGAAGGAAAGTGTTTAAACTTTTAAGTTTAAGTTTACTGAGGTACTTATTTCATTTCAAAGACACTTTCTGATGATGTCTTTTAAAGCTTACTTAGAGAACTGAGTTGTGGAAAAAAAAAGAAAACGCATGCACTGAAGATACAGCCTTTTCAACCATCAAAGATAGCCTTCACCAAATTACTTCTTAAGAAAAGTGTTCTTCTTTTGAAATGAGGAATGGACGCTGTCCTCCTGGACTATCTAAAGGAATTTTTGCCAGTGCGTGTGTTGCCTGTTCTTTCGCAACTTATCTGGTGTCTGTCTAGCTCTTTTGCAGATCAAAGTACCCCTTAACTGTCAGATGCTGATATCTGTGAGAATGATACACTCAGTCTGTAGCTGTCTTATCTCTTGGTGTGTGCCCATGTTCCACCTTTCTTCACAGACCTTAGCTTATCCAAAAAGTACAGGTCTCAGAAACAAGCGAATATGTCTGGAACAATATCTTAAACACAGGATTTCCCTCAAATTATGAGTATTGGTTTAGTCTAGTTATCTGCATCTGTATTAATTAACTAAACAGAGCCAATATGAGGTCGAGAATTACCTCACTGAGAGCTAGGCAGTTAAAACTAGATTCATCAGCATGTAAACCGTAACTGCTTAACCTCTTGCACATTTAGATTATATTTACATCTAGTTTTAAACAGCTTGTATCAGAGTAACTTAAATGTTCTCCTCTTTCCTTTGTTTCTAGCTAAACTTAATAACAGTAGCTCAGTTGTTAACATATAATGTAACATAATGCAAAATTTAAAATCTCTATGACCCAGTTGCTAATTACAACTAAGTAGGAATGTGTGATTTAATCTTAGATATGCCCTGCATGCAGTCCTAGGACAATGTAGGAGTGGGGACAGTGTTTATGGTGAGAAATAAGGATGACTACTGTCAGAGAGCTGTAAGTCTATTAGTTCTGGTTTTGCCATGTCCTGGGGCGCAGTTGTTTCAGCTGACTCCAACTGTTTACCACAGCATGTGGAACGTTGTGTTCTGGCTTCAATAGATTCATACTTTGACCTCTGAATGCATTTCTGCCTCAGGTGCTCTTTCTTGCTGTATTCTGGATTCTCTATCATGTCTGCAAATCTCAGAGGACTGTCTGCAGACCATGACTTTGTCTGGTCTGTGTAGCTCTCTTTACTAGATAAATTCTGATAACTGATCGAGAGTTAAATCTGAGTTTTGCATTAATTTCTCCTTTGGCCTGTTTTGTTCCAGATTCCAGTCATGATCTGGTATTATCAAGGATTCAGTTTATCCCTGGATTGCTACATTAGCTCTTCACACATGAGTACTTCTATGTTTTCAGGTTTTTTGTACTCTCTGCTTAGAAACGCATTGCTGATGTGTTTCATTTTTTTGTAATGAGCAGCACTTCTCAAATCTCTGTATTAAATCTCTGCAGTTAGTCTACTCTGCCTGAGCGTCATCTACCTGAATTAACTGCAAAATACTATGAACATTAAGTGATTCAAGACCAGCTGTTGCCAGCAGTTTCCTCTGTCTTCTTTTCTGAGGGTAACCATGGCTTGCAAAAACAAAATGATTTATTACCTTTTAAACCTTTCTGTTTTCATCTCCCTTTTCAGGAATGTCAGTTTTAACTCAGCTTTTAACTGCCTCAACAGAGACCAAGTGGTCTTACAGAAATCTGTCATTTCTATGCCACATGTAAATTGATCTTTGTAGCACTAGTATCTTATCATTGCAGTGTCCTGGTCCCCTAACTATTCAAACCTGAAACTTTGTGCAACTGCGGTGTTTCACAAACACAATCCCTTTTTTTTTCTGAACACCTGCATTTATTTTGTATGAAAAGTGGATGGGGAGAGAGGTGAATGTGTTAGAATATTTCAATGGCTCCCAGCTGAATGCGCTCTCAGGGCAGGTTCGTTTGACACCATTAGTCCGGGCATTATCAATACTCAAGGTCTTGCTGTGAGCCTCTGTGAAACATAACAACAGCCACTTGCTAGTGGTTCTGGTTATGTCATGACTTTGAACATCAGAAATACTCTGTTAAAATGCAAGAATGACGCTTCTTTATAATACTGTATCTGTGACAAACCTATAACTTATACAACCCTCAGCTCCCTGTATTCTGTATAATTTCCTCTTTTTCATATAAGATTTACCTTTCATAAGACTTTTTTTCTCTGGGGATGCTTTCCTGATTGACTAATTTGGGCAGGGTCATACTGTGGCAACCCTTTAACAATACTTTTAAAAGTTGGCAGTGATTTGCTTTGTTCTTTGTTATCCCACAAGGTAAATACCTGTTGCATTTGAGTTCCTCCTTTCTTAGAATAATGACAGATTCATACATCTTTCATCTGCTAATTTTGTAATTCTGCTTTATATAACTCTTCTTTCTCTGGACATGAGACTTGCCTAGTATGAGGCAAAATATTATTTGACCCGAGTTTTATTTTTCTCCATTCTCAAACTATCCCACGCTGTCAGTGAGCTGCAGATGGAAGAGGTCATTCTTTCAAGCTTGAGTTTGTATTCTGTGTGTTATGAAGCTGTCTTCCACACAATGAAGTTCTTTTTCCCTTCTCTATTTCATGTTACCTAAGTAATTAAACTTATCGGTTACTCTAACATTCAACAGTCTCAAGAGTTCTTCTGGTAATCACATGTACTTGTCAAATTCTGCTTTAAGTGGCAGCTGTTGCTGTTCCAGGATTAGATGATCTTGTGAAAGTTTTTCTTCCTCTAATTCAAGTTAGTCTGGAATTTAAAAGTTTTCAGAAGTTTCAGGTAATGGGTTTTTAGGTGGCAAAGATTACAACTATTTTGTTGGGATATGTGGGCTAGGGAATAGGGTAAAAAGCTGATGAATTTCCTACTCTGACTCCTTTCTCCTGTCCATAAAATGCTAGATTCTGCTGGTATAACCATGTTGTTCACTGGGAATTACGTACAAAGGAAAACTGAAAGCAGACTTTCCTTTCCATTTGGAATTTGTTTCCAATGGAAAAAACATTACCTCTAAAGAAAAACCTTGAATGTCTCAATTATTTTTTCTTCTGGGAAGAGAGAAAAAAAGGAATATATTTTGTCTATATTTTGCATGCATCTTTTATCACTGTCCTATTGTAACATAAAGTTGTATCCTTTTATTGTTAATGTGCAGGCATTCCTATGAATAAGCTAGTTTTGAAGAATATTTACTGAATTGGGCTGTGGAGGTAAGAGAGGTAGGAAAATGCCTAATATGCACATAGGTGCTAGTGCTACTATCTGAAAAAACCTCCACTTCACACATAGTACTGTATCTAGGACAGTATTAAACCCCTTCTTTTCTATTTTTGATGTCTCTGGAATGCATTTTTGTTAGATGGCTTAAAGGTGACCAAGGGGTGAAAAACTGACAGATTTGACCACTACTGGGCCTACCCACTGCTGTTGAGTCTCACGCTTTACTGTGGAATGTTTTGAATCAGGGTATTGGACATAGATTCCCAAAATGGTCCTGAACATTATTATCAACATCATAAATGAGGAGAACGCAAAAGATTTTAAAAGACAACCAGACAATTTTTATCTCCAGCAATACCTACAAATGTTAGGTAATTCTGATAGCTTTCTTGTTGTGGTGCTTTTTGTTATGTTGATAAAATTATTTTAGATTGAAATAATGATGTGTAGATCTAAAGATCAGAAAACCTACTTAATGTATCTGTGTCACTGAAGTAATGATTATTTGATAGCAAGATAAACAATAGACTAAGAAAGATTTTTGTTCATTGGATTAACAAAATCCAGACAGCCTGTGTTACTGTAGGAGGATGACATGGAAATAATTGCATTCAACCTTTGATAATATAGGACATGAGCAGCTATGGGTCATTCATATAGTGATAGTAACTTAAATGATGTTGAGTACATAAATAAGATAATCAGCTGAGTAAAAATGCGTGATAGATTCATGAAAATGAATTGTTAAGTAATTGGAAACCATTATTTTGATTTAAGCCACTGCAGAAATGACTGTACTGTATGAGGCTTGTCACTACCATAAAGAGTTATATATACAATGCACTGTGCCATGGTCCTAATATTAAATGAAGTCTATGGTTAAAAGTTGTTGAGTTTGTTGGGAATTTTATCTTGGAGGAGGTAGTATTTAAAGAAGTCAACATAAATAATGGCTGAGCAGTCTACCTGAAACCATAGAGAAGGTTTCGGTCCCAGAAGCAAGAGCCAATACACAGACCTTGGCTGAAATAGCCAGCCACTTCCTATGAATATTAGGCTGGTAGATTTATAACTAACTTTGGAATCCACTAACTGTGAATATGAGATCTACCTGTAAACTCTATTTCTGTGCTAGATACCCTAACTAGATTGTTTCTGTAGTGTACGTAAAGAAAGATACAATTTATCTCATTCTAATGTAGAAGTTTAAATTAGTTGTGATGATCTGCCTCCTAAAAGCATTATTTTTCACAATATCCCGAGGAAGAGTGTGAATAGCTAAGTCTCTTGCACAGGGAGAAACCATTCTGCCTTACTCGTGATTAATAAACCAAGACAAAATATTTGTCATCATTTTCCAGTGGCTGAAATTTATTTCAGAAATAACCAAAGACAGCAGTCATCCCTGTTCCTGTAAGCCAGTGCAGGATAAGCAGAGCTATGAATTCCTTCATTGAGGAAGCCAGTTGGCATGCCATGAAGAAGGGCAGAAGAAAGGAAGTAATGGTCCTGTGATTAAATCACTGAAAATATCCTCAATAAATATGTTTGGCTCCAAAATATGTCCTGTGTAAATGTCTTAGATGTCTTTAAGCAACACTCTGACACGTTTCCTATTTCTAGAATTTTACTTTCCTTTTCTTCTTATAAGATTTGCCTGTCTTCTCTCCTGTGGCTTTTAACTTGTGAAGGATGGGAGGAGTCATCCCAAGAGTGTGTGTTCAGAGAGAGCCTCATGCTGCAGGTGTAATGCAAAGGTATATTAATAACTAATGATACACAAATACCTCTTGTGAACACGGAGATCTGGGAAGCATAGGCTCAGCTGTGGGGCTGTGCATAAACTGCATGACTGAGAACTTAGCATGACTTGTGCATTATTATTTTTATTATGTCTTGTAGATCATCATGCTATTTTCAAAACTAACTGATGAAGCTGAGGAGAATCTTCAATCTAGATCTGGAAAAGTATTGAAGTGCATTGTGAAAAAAAGTAGAGAGCTGTGAAACTGAATTATTAGGTAATACAACTGAAGGAAGCATACACGTTTTATGAGAATTCTAGCAAAATGGCCCTTTGAGGTGTTCAGAATGTTGATCCTCATACTTCATGGAAGCACAGAATATTTTAGGTTGGAAGGGACCTTTGTAGATCCTCTAGTCCAACTTCCTCCTCAAAGAGGTGCTGGTTTTGTAATTATATCAGGTTGCTAAGGACCAGGAAATCTAGATGGACACAAAAAAACATCCCACAGTAATTTGTTTCATTCCTGTGCTTCAGCACTCTCAAAATGAATTTTTTCTAGTATTTAGTGGGAACTATTTTACTTCAACTTAGGGTCATAGTCTCTTTTTCTTCATGATGCATCTCTATGAAGGGTCTGCCAAAATCTGTTTTGCAGCTCACCATTATGTAGTTAAAGAGAGCAATTAGATCTTCCTTAAGCCTTTTCTATTTGAGTCTATACAAATTGAGGTTTCTCACCTTTTGTTGACAGACCATGTGCTCCAGTTCCCTAACCACCAGTGCTGCTTTGTTATATTGTCTTCATTTGGTCAATACCCCTTTTAAATTAAAGGGCTCAACAGTAGATAAAGACAGATGTGGACTACAAGTGCTAAATAGAAGGCAATAATTACTTGCTGTGATCTTCTGACAACTCAACCCACTATTAGGTGACATTTCATCACTATAAAGAAGTTTTTCACCACTTGTTTAATGCTAAATAATAGTCTTTATTTAAATTACTACTAAGCATAAATAGTCGTGACATTGAAAAATACAAGAGGAAGAATATGTGTAATTAAAAGTCCTTTAGCTGAGGTTTCAGAAATCAAAGTATTCTCTGATGGTTAGAGTATAACTCTTTATGAGGTGAGGAGTAGGACATTCTTGCTGGTGTACACCAAATTTTTTGTTCTTTCTTGCCTTCCAGGAGATTTCTTATCGTAATGTTTCCTTGATAATTTTAATTTCCTGAGGAATTCCTACTAATTCATGGAAAGGTCAAACTAGAGAATTCCCTTTCCCTGAAAAGGTCTAAAATTTTACAGAGCCACATAGACACTTTGGCCTGAAAGGAAAGTAGTATATAGAAAAGATTCATGCCTTCCAGTAAAAGAGGCTATAAGTATCCTGTAATTCTTTGCAAAATAATAAAAAAACCTGGGATCTGAGGCCATTATAAATAACCAATTAGACATTATTTTAGACCTTCTTTCTCTTTTTCCTTAGTACTCTGTAGAGGGACACAGATCATGCTCTCCAAAACAACCATTCATTCTTCAAAGAATGTATGTTTGACAAAGAATGTATCTATGACTTTTTTCCTCCTCATATTTTACTTTAATACATGACTTATGTAGTTTGGTACTTTTGGCTGGCACAATTTCTTACAAAAGTATATAAAAGTGAGAAATGTTATGTGTGGCAAAATAGTATTTGACAAAATACAATGAAGATTTGAATATCCAGTGGGAACACTTTGTGGAGGTAAGCTCAAGAAATCTCTTGATGATACAAGTGATCAGGTAGAGGAAGGATCCTTACTGAACATATCTCTAACTGCCTCTTCCTCTGGGATCTTTTGTGTGTGCCCCCTGCATAGCTATGTTTTTCTTGGTTCCTTGTGATGCAGTGCTCTCTTCTTTTTCTGTTGGAAACTTATAAGACAGATGTAAAAAAGTGCTCACAAACCTGGAAAGACGTGGCTGGCAAGTGTTCAAAGCCAACATACAACAATAAAAAGAGGTTTGAGGAAGCATTGCTTCATAGACCTAGGCCAAGGTCATAACTGATTTTCATCCTGTATGGTTGGCTTTGAAAGGACTTGCAGAAAAGATCACTTGTAGTGAAACATGATTATTTTCAGCAGAAATGGAAATACTGTCATAAAAGTTCCTGATTTTTAGTTCAAAAGTATAGTTTCTTTTATAATCCTGGTCATTGTGGTCCTTTTAAATAGGCGTTTGGGGAAATAATTCCTTGGTTATTTTCAAAGAAGTTCAAGATGATATTTTTGGTCAAATACAGATTAGAGAAGAACAAAGCTGAACTATTTGAATATTATCTGCATACACACCATTTAATTTTTTTATTTGTTGCAAAAAAAGAAGTAAGTACACATTATATAGTTAAAGGAATTACAGTAACATGCAAAATTACCATGGGATTAATAGATTTACTGCATAATGAGTATGCATCACAGAGAACATGATTAGTCAATAGAATGTGATTACGTTTCACATAACTAAGAAACAGAGTCACAGACAGGGTTAGATGAGCTTTGAGATCAAGAAAAGACCCTTTTAATCCAACAAATGGCTCAGAGTTGAAGTGACAATTGAGTGTTGAGGAAAACACAAAGGGCCAAATTCATCCCAGGTGTTATTCTGTGGAAATCAGCATAATTGCTCCTGGAATTATTGTCATCTAAAATATCTTGTAAAGGAGAAAAAGATGATGAAAAAAACATCAACAGTACATGTAATTGTGAAGAGATATTTTATAAAGGAAGTCTTTTGGGTCCATCACCTACATTCAGATATTACTCATTTTTCCTTTTACTATGCACAGAGCTGATGACAGAAAAAAAAATTGTCAGATTTAAAAAAAAAAAAAATCCTTTGCCAAATGAGATCAGAGCAGAGAATTAGTGAAGTAATACGATAAACTTAACTTGGTATGCTATATAAATTGAGCTATTAATGTAAATGGTACTTCATTAATTACTCCATTTTCATCATGACATCTCTATTTGTCTGGGCAGTGTGAGGCTGGATTTTTCGTGATATTCAGTAGACTTCACCTGATATAATGACTTGTCTGAATAGAACATAGCAGAATATAAATTAAATTGTCTTTTAAATTCTGGGTTATCCATCTAAGACCAGTGTCAATTGGCACATCCTGAACATACCTGCAGACCTGTAGGTAAAGAATCACAATGCAGCCATATGTAACAGAAAACAGAAATATGATTGCTATATAAATGGCGCACAGTTGGGTAGATTGTATTATATTTCTGATCCCTCAGATTCTGTAACAGAAAAAGGTTGTGGAAATAAAATATGTATTTGGAAAACTAGCCTTTTTTGCCTTTTTTGTTAATAAAATCATAATCCTTTGTCTATTAGAGAGTAGACATCAGCACTATGGTTATGACAAAAGTATAGTGGGTATCTCCTTCAGCTTTCCAATGAATATTATTATTTTAGAAGATTCTTGGAAACCGCACCTGTAAGAATTTTAGTAACAGTATTGAGCACTTCTCACAAGTAAGATCATCAGAAAGAATATTCTTTTAAAACATCACCCTCCTGATCTGGATTCTTTCTTCTAAATTGGATTATGAAAACACTGTGATGGGTATTGTTACAGTATTTCATACAGCATCAATAAGTGAACCTATCCATTTAGGCATACGTACCATTTTCCAAGGCAACCAGCATTGTAGAATGCCATAGTGGGAAGATTCAACATCTCTGCCTTTTAGTAGGAAAATGTTGCCCTTTGTATGCTCAGGTGTTGAAGGTTTTTTGGACTCTGTTTCCTTCTATCAGATTTAGTCTTAAATCCCAATTACCTGATAATTCATATGTTGGTCCTATGTCTCTAAACTCACACAGAATTAGCATCTGTGACCATAATTTCATCACCCTTTATATGCTTAAGGCTGTGAGATATAATTAAATCTTTGATACATTTTTAAATTAAAAGAATGAAGAATAGAAATAAGTGAGAATATTGATACAAGTCAAAGGATAGTACTTGCTCTGCCAGATTTGTGTCTAACATATTTTAACCAAAGATTTACAATTGGAACACTAGGAACTGTTGGCTACACACCATTTCTTTGTGAAATAGATGAAACCTTGGGGATTTACAGTCATTTTTGTAGGTACCTACCATTTGTGTGAATAATTACTAAGATCCTACACATCACAGTGAACACAGCATAGTACTTCTTTAAATCATGTTCTGTCATTATTGTCCTTGATTTACCTTTTCTATTTCTTTTAGTGGTAGATGTAGGCAATGCAAAATGGACTGCATAGTCTTTGTTTTTCAGAAATAATAAATAATGTGAAGCAGATGGTTATATGTTCATGGTATTTGACTTCTTTGTGAGATTTTTTGTCTGGATTTTTTTTAGAGAAGAAAATTATAGTCCTGAAATCAGATTTCAATTCACATATCTTTGTTAATGAAGTAAAATTTGGCAGGTTAATCCTTTCTGTGATTTTCGTCAGGAATTTTGTACAATAAGACATTCAAGAGTAAACATAAGACAAAGGAGATATTTTCCATGAGGAAATGAGTTCACTGGGAAAATGATAAGTGTATGTTCTGGGATCTTGTACATCATCCACAGGCATTCAACAAGCAATAGACCTATCTCAGTGACAAGATACTGGGCAAGATGAATTTTTGGCCTGACCTAAACTGACTGCTTCTATTTTCCTTACATTTTGGGATGTCATAAATTTTGAATATGGCCACTATAACAATTTTTGGCTAATATAACAATTTTTTTTTTTTTTTTTTTTTTTTTTTTTTTTTTTTTTTTTTTTTTTTTTTTTTTTTTTTTTTTGTATGACTGGGTTGACAAGGTAGTAGGTTGTAATACAATACAGCAAAATGGTGGCTACCTTTCCAATATGGAAGGATAGTGTACGGGTGAAGTGCCACAAAGCAGCTTGATTGGGAAACAAAATCTTTAATCTCTTATATATGATATCTTTTTGGCCATTTTAAGAAGTTTTTCAACACTTTTAAGAATCTTACCACTGAAGTTTGCCATGTGACTCATACCTTCTGCTGACAAGATTTATCATTATGTCAGCAGTGTTGAAGTTCTGTTATTGTCTTGGAAGGCCAGTGTTGCCATGTTGTACAAATGAATGGATGAACACAGCCTCTGCCTCACTCCTTAGGCAAGAACAAATTTTTCATTTATTTTTCTCCAGAGTAATTAAGAAAGAGTTTCAGTTATGCTTCTTAAACTACCTATTGTACGTCTTCATGTCATTTACAGTCTGTGATGCTTGCTGCAGCACTCACATCACATTCTGACATTGTTTTGGAAGGAGCATAGCTGACTTGAAGTAGTTCTTGAGAAAATAAATCCTCACAGCTGAAGTAGTCCCTTCTGTGTTAGGTCTAGGTGGAGAATATCCTTTTTTGTGATCTCTGCAATCACTTGAGATTGGTGAAATCTTTGAAATATTTTGGTGGATTCATATCTCATATAGTCTAAATTGTTTCCCAGAGGTGTCAGTTTCTTCACTGATTTATGAGGAGGGCAAAGTAAGTACACTCTGTACCTACTGAACACAAAAATTTTAGTTTTCTAGCTGGGATTTAACAAGATGTTTATCCCTCAAGCCTAGAGGGAAAGACCTACTGCCCTCTAGCTAATTGGTTATTCTTATGTAATAACTTATTAACAAATAATCATTAAAAAAGCTGGTCAAGACCAGTTGGATGGGCTCTGAACAACCTGGTCTAGTGGAAGGTGCACCTGCCCATGACAGGGGGATCGGAACTAGATTATCTTTAAGGTTCTTCTTATTCAAAACCATTCTATGATGGAATAACAATCCTTCTTTGATTCAGTTCAAAACACTTGTACAAGCACAGATTTCTCCTTGTCTGGGTGAACTTAAATTCTGTTGAAGTCTTCATTTAAATCTATTTTATTTGAACCCCATAATAAATACAAAATATGTACATTACTTCTAAATCAGCTGTATTTTCCTGAAAAGTAAGACATTCTGGGGCAACTGTGGCAAGCATAAAAGCATATTTCAAAGAGGCAAAAAAAGGAGGAACATCTATTTCTTATACAGTCATGCCAAATCATTGTTTGGAATACTTTGGTGAAATATATTTGGTTATATGTATATGTGTATCTTCTGGTTACACTTGTTATCTTCTAATGTGAAGAAAATAACCCTATGTCCCTATATCTAATTTTCTCAAATTTCAGAAGGACTAGGCATTTTTAAATCTGGAATTCAATGGAGTCATACTTACAAACAAATATTCCTTTTTCATAGAGGTTTCAATTCAGGCAGATGGCAGCTTTCCCTTTTCAGTCTTTTAAGTCTGGGGATTTTTTCAGAAAAAAATCAGACTTCCTGGCTGTGTTTCTTGTTTACAAAGTGCTGTATACATTGACATTTAAGAATTTCTGTGTACTTTATGACTGACTATCATACATCTCATCATAAAATTAAAGGCATTTATGTTCCACAGAATCCTGAGTGAGATCTAAATTGTTGTGCGCTCTACTGGATGTTGTACAGTACTTCAAAATATGTATCATCTAAAAATTACCTTTCTGATTCCCTCACTGCTTTGCTGTCCTTACTTCTGGTAATAACGATGGACTTTCTTGACTTTGGAGCAGGAATCCTGATTAAAATACAATTTAGCCATTTTACTCTTACATTTTTATGTTCTGTAACTAAAAGTACAGGGTGATCTAATATGCTTTGAAGGTGAACTCCATATTCTAGAGATTAGATATCTTTTGGGAGATACCTTCTAAAATCCTGTTTAACAATGTTAAAAAAATTAAATAACCAACAATGAAGAACTTAAAAAAAAAAGACAAAGAAATAAAAAACGACTTTGAAACTAGAAGTACTGAATGTATAAGACAGATGAAATCTTTGAAGATAAGCTGAAAGAAAATATGATGAACACTGATGAAGCAGAATAGTGCCAAGTATATGTCATTTCTGAGCCAAACACATTATACAAGGTGGAAATTGAACTTTCAAGAGTCATGTTAACATTTTACTCTTATGCTTTATCAAGGTAAGTGAGAAAATGAAAAAAAAAAAAGCAAAACCTGCATACTGCTAAGTCTATTTTAAATATGGTCCTGTCAACACTGATGAATGACATCTTCAGGTAAAGTGATTACAGGATTACATAATGACTCCTTTCTAAAGGCTAGCAAATACTAACATGAGACACCTTTTGTGTTTTCAAGCCTTAAAAGTTTTACAGTATATATTTAACCTCCATTTTTTGGGTAACTTTTGTGGAAATCTGCTCTCTACATTTGTAGAGATGTTTTATGCTCTTGCACAATGCAAATCCTTTTCATTATGCCCTGCTAACCGAAAAAAATTCTCCATGGAGCCATCCTTGATCTTACTTCAAAATGATAAATCTGTTTTATTGTCATTCTTCTTTGTTGCAAGAGTAACAAATTTCCCTTCAGTTCATATGGTATAACCTCTCCACAGAATCTCTACAACTATTTCTGCTAAATAATATTGTTCCTACTTGACATATAAGCTATCACAAAATAAAGATTTAAGTATTTTTGTTTATGTTCTGTCCAGCACATAACAAAACAAAGACTCAGTGGTCATGTACTATAAATAGCAAATATCAACAATGTGAATTGTGTAAATAAGTGGTCAATAAAGAAGTAATATTATCAAACAGGTGCAATTCTCACTGACTTTTGAAAATTTATACAAAAGTAGCTGATCAGATCAACTTATGTATATGTATAATAATTAAAAGTCTGACTATTTTAAGTGCTGTATAAATGTTTCCCTTTCTCATGAGTTCACAACTCATACAATTAAATGAGAGAACAGGTCTAATGTTAAAACTTGTTGAAGTGCTTTGAGTCTTCTGAGTCTGCACATTTGACATACTCACCCTAACCTCAATGGCATTTGTTTGTTGTTGGTTAATGAAATATAAATACTCTGTTAAAATATCCATAACTTGTTCAAGACATACTTGTACTCAGCTGTTATAAAGTAGAAATATATCTGATAATGAAAGCAGTAATATTAGTCATGTGCTTGACAAAGTGTAAATTGCAGCATTAGCTAAAGAGCTATGTCTTTCCCTATGAAAGAAAAAAGCCAGTAGCTGACACTGGGGCTTTTGAAAAGTTTCTAAGCCACTTTAGGTATTCAACCTAGGTCACATACAGTGTGGAACAGACAGAATACCAAAGAAGAAATGTCTGTATCTCCTAAGAATCTGGAATTTCTTCTTTTCCTTTCTTTTCCAGAATAATCTAAATTTGATGGTCATCTAAAAATATTGCAAAATCTGTTTGTCTAATTGTTTCTTGGGAAAAAGATGAAATTTTGTCTGTTGGTGAGATGGGTGAGAAGTGGAAACCTTCTTTGAACACTTCCTTTTTTTCCATTTGGTTAGATGAGGAAAACTGTTGTCTGCATTTGAGTATTACTCCCAGTCAGCAAAGTTACTGTATTCTGAACAGTAATATGTGTGTACTCTTAGTAATAAGAGCATAGTTATTATCAAACACTCAAAAATGTGTATGGGTGCTCTTTAGTGCTAACTCTGAAGAAAAATGCAGTTAAAATATTTCAACTTTATAAATATATATGTGCATATGGCTCTTGCTCGTTGGTTTGTTTGTTTTGGTTTGGTTGTATTTAATGTGATTATATGATCACTATTTCCAAAACAGAATAACTATGGTACTGATATATATGTGATCTATAAGTCAGAGATTTATTGAAGATATATGGCTTATCAGTTTAAAGGATGAGAATTTTGCTTGGGAGATATTTTTTTTCCCTTAGAAGAGCACATAGGCAAAAAACTGCAGCCAGTATCTCCCCTGTTCTGTTCCCTTATTCCCACTGTGTGCTGGTATGCCCAAAAAAAGGCAAAAAGAAAATAATTTGCTAAAGATAGTCAGATATACAGACTGCTTTGTTGCCTCTGGAAGGTGGCTCCACTGCCAAATATCTTCAGCAGAGACTGCTTTGTTGCCTAAATTCTGTCATTGATATTTTTCTGGAGAGATTTGATTGTTTGATTGTTTATTTATTTTCTGTACAAAATCTAAACCTTCAGTGGGGCAGAGACTGAAACCTGAGTGCTTCTTTACCTGGTATCTTGCCAACTATCTTACTAAGTGAGTTGCAAGTACCATATCTATCATCCTTGAGAAATGAAAATATTTATGTTTTGCTCTTATTCTTTAATTAGAAAATATTTAAGGAATGTGAGCAATAAAATATTAAAATACATTCCTCAAATATAAACAAATTATTTAAATATTCCTTGTTGAATGCCTTACCTTTTGGCCTAAAGGATATTTAAAGCAAGGCTATTGTCAGCTAAGTCTGGAGTTCTTGTTCCTCACTTAAAATCACTCAATGCTCTTTGAAATATAAAGTGAGAGAACCAGTCTTTATGCAAGCAGCTAAGATGTTCACACAAATTCTTTCCCCTTCTCTCCTGACTTTGCTTATCAGAATTGAACTGTGTCAAGAAGACACACTGAAATCTTATTTCAACATTCCCAAATATTCCATAGCTTGCTGGTTCTGGCTCTGATCTTACAGGTGACTCTCAAGTACTCAAATGCTTCTTTAAGAAAAGTGGAAACCAGGTCCTGGCCTCCTATCACTTGTGTGAATTTGTAGTACCAAAGATGAGGAACCAAAGACAGCATAGTGAAAGTTTTTTGCTGAGTTTCTCATTTACAGAACATAATCCATTCTCTATTTGAAATGATGAATGAACTTGTGTAAAAATATTATCTCATCACATAATTATGAACTGCACCATAAAGTACAGTGTGAAGATAGATGAATGAAGATTCCAGCACTTCATAACTTCTGAATGCCTCATTCTGCTGCTTGACCAGGGTGTTTCTTTGCTAGTTTTTATGTTTGCAATATTGCAAATACAGGGATAGGTGGTGATAATTGATTGCTGGGCCACATCCTGCTTCTCCAGGTACAATATTAGATACACTACATGTCAGGGAGTTACAGCATGTCAAGAATGCCCCACATTTTAGGTGAATCATATCACTGAATTGAAATCCAGAGAGTTTTCATTTGTGATAACCAATATCAGACTCTGATGGGGAAAATTCCCAAACATTGCCTGCTATTGATCACTGTCGTGGTATTTTAAATACCTAATAAACCAAAGCTAATAAGGAACACTTATTTTTCTAGTTTCTTCTGGAAAAGGCTCTCTTGCCATCTCTTTTTATAGATATATATCAGTAGACCATTATGTTTTCCAAAAATATTCTGGAGGTATACCTTTGTATATTCAGCTGAATTGTGAATTTTTAACCATAAAGACCATTCCCCCTCCGCCTTTACTTATGCAGTGTAATTAGGATATGCCACAGTCCCTGAAAAATCAGACATTACTTGATGTAATAATTGCCTCAGTAAGTGACATTACTAAGATGAACACTTAATAGCTCAAAACAAATCAAGTTAAAGCCAATGATTTTGTTTATCGCAAGATGAAAAGCATCATCAGCTTTTGAAAATCTCAGGTAAATATTCAGGATCAGGAGTCTTGAAACTACTTTCTAATTTTAGGGGTTTTTTTATTTTATTAGTACTTTTTCCTTATTTTATTTTAGTTTTTAACGAACAAGTCTTTGATAAGAGGTAAAGGCAAAACTGTCTCTATAGGTTAATGAGTATGAATCCAGAAAGAATTTTAGAAATCAGATTGATAATATGGACAGAAGGCAAGAACAATCATAAGGACTTGAGATTTGTGTTTACAGGCCTGTGACACTCCATCACTATAAAAAATGCAGATTATCTTTTTTATTTTATTCATAAAACAACAGTGATATAATAAATTATTATGTTTAACAAGTATTTAATTAAGTTCTCTAAAAAGCTACAAGTCACATTTTGTTAAAAGTTCTTTTATATTCTTAAATGCAATTATCTAAAAACTATCAATCATTTTTATTAGTTAATACTTGAAACTGCATGCATATCCAATATAATTATTAACGCCAATCCATTTACTGGTTCATTTGAGTCTGGCTATGCACAATTATGTGTGACATTTTGAAAAGAAGCAACATTTTCATAATGATATAATCATTATATTTTTTCTGAAGATCAACAAAGGATTTATTCATTATAATTCTATTGCATATCTGTCTACTACATAACTTATAAGAATAAGAGAATCCAGAGGGTAATAGAAAATATAGCTGTTGCAATCTAAGTAATTGCCACTCATAAATTGTTTTTCCTTTTGTAGTTTTGCCACAGTACAAAATCAAGACAAAATAAAATCACCTAAGGAAAGATATGAAAGAGAACTACTTCTCAGAGGTGAGAAAGTTGATTTCCTCAGGCCTAGAGTGGGTACACTGGGTTTTGTCTGTATCTGTTGATCAAAGAGGAATGTTGGTTATTCTTTTTCAAAAAATCATGTTGCAGAACAGAAGTTCATTAAAGAAATAGTTCCACAAGTATTTGGAACTTGGAAGAGGGCTTGATGTCTTGATTGCTTACCCAGAACTTGGGATAGAAGAAATTTTTTCCCTGTTTAGCCTCAGATTTGGTTTAGATGTTGAATCACTTTGACCAGATTTAAAAACCCATTGTAATTAGGTTCCTAGAGTGCTGTGGAAGTCCTCATATGACTTATATTCATTAAGAGATAAAGACATCAAAATAGTCCACGTAAAATCCCAATTTATCTTCTGTCTAGTGCTAGCGAGATGTATGGGTATCCTAAGGTGCTGTAGATGATACATCTCACGTGCTTTATAATCCGAAATGCAGAGAAACAGACATTATAGTCTCTGTCCTGCTCCAATAACTATTTATGATGTGGTAAAAAACAATCTAGCTTATTCTGTTCTCTATTTGTCACTTCATCACTGCTCAATATATTGGACATCTTCTCTTTATTAATGCGAGTGAACAGGACTGGAAAAGGAACAAGAACTGAAGAAAGGATTAAGCTGACATATGATCATGAAGGGTGAAATTTTAGAAAGAAACTTATGTGTTAGAATTTTTATTAATCCTACACTCTCCTCATGGCCAAGAGAAAGCAAGATAGTTTCTTCTTTTTAAAGTGTACATTTAGGATAGAGAACACATACTTTGAGGGTTGCTTTTAATGTTTTTTGTAGAATCATAGAAGAGTTTGGGTTGGAAGCCACCTTAAAGATCATGTAATACCAACCCCTCTGCCACGGGAAGGGAGGCAACTCGCTAAATGAGGCTACCCTGGGCCAACCTGGCCTTGAACACTCCCACAGATGGGGCTTCCACAGTTTCTCTGGGCAACCTGTTCTAGTGCCTCACCAGGACCCTGGGATGCATCTCCTCAGGCCCCAGAGATCTGTGACAGTTCAGTGTCATCAGGCGGTCCTGAACCAGCTCTTCACTTTCAGTGGGAGGGCTATGTTCCTCAACTGGAGGTTCAGGGACTTGAGAGATGTGGGAAGTCTGACTGCCAATGACAACTGAGGTGAAGAACTTGTTTAGTACCTCAGCATTCTACATATCCGTTGCCACCAGTTTTCCCTTCTTGTTTATTGGGGGTGCACTCTCCTTGGCCTTTCTTTTCTGACCAATGTACTTACAGAATCCTTTCTTCTTATTCTTTATATCTTTTATTTATTTTTGGTTGCTTTTTATTTTCAGTGGAGTTAAGGACAGATTTGGATTAGTAGTTCAGACACTGATGCCAAACTTAGTTCCCTTAAGGGAAGTGAGATCTGTACTACGTTTGGGATCTGAAAGAGTCTCCACTGGATACAAGTCTGTTTGGTTCAGGCAGTCATCTATAAGGAGTTGGGTGGGATAGTGCATTTACACCACTTTATACATTATGCTTAAAAGTCACCATGCTTCTCTTATATGGTTTTCTTTTTGTAGAAATAATTGAAATTTAAATATAACCTTGATATAGCTATCAAGATTTGGGGAATAAATAATTTCTCTATGAATTTCTAAGTGCCATCTGTATTAAACTTCTGTTCTTTATAAAATAGCTGTATGATTTTTCCTAAAAGCATTGTCTCTTTGTGTCAAATTTAGTTGCTATTTGTTTATTTCAAATTAGTGTTGTATAACATCTTTTCTGCCTTTCAAAATAACTGTTCTCTGTTCGACTACATAATACACAGGAAAAAAATTGAGAAAAAAGACATTTTGTGTAGGTTCTTTGGTTCTTTTTCATTTCAGATTTTAGCAAGGGTTTTTTGTTTGTTTGCTCCTTTGTTTGTTTGTTTGTTTTTTGTATTTTGTAGCATAATCCCCTGTTAAAGATTTTAAAAAGTAATACAAATTTGCAGTAAATGTATTACGAAGAGAAACATTGAAGCGCTGCAAGCTCCAAAATGTCAGCTCAGAGACTTGGACAGATGACTTCTATTTTATATTGCTAATAGCAGGTACAGTAATAAATCTTACTATGCCTATGAACAGTTATTATGCTTTTTCAAAAATTATTTTATTATTTAATTATAAATTTGCACTGTGTGTGTATTTAGCTAAAATGCTATAGAAATTAACTAAGTAATTCTATTTCTCCACACCTGTAAAAAGGATAAATAAGTACTATTTCAGGTCTAAGCCAGAGAAGAAATCCCTGGTCTAAGAGAAGAAAAGTTAGAGAGAGATCTTAAGGATATCTGTTTTTCACTTCTGACTTCAATCCCTGTGAAACAGAAAAGCAGAAGGTTTGGTGCCTGTGTTTAACAGCAGCTAGAGATTTTTCCATGTCTTGCCTCTCTTCTCCCACATGTCATGCATTAGCCTTTGGAATAAAGGTTTGTTCTGACTCATTTTGAGGGCAAACAAGTGTTGTACCCAACATGTCCATAAGGACTGCGCTGCTCCTGTTTTGCCTTGGGGTTCAGTGCTTGCCTTCCTCTTGTGTTTTAATGTTTCATTCTGAATTTAATGCTTCTATGCTGCACCAGATGGACAGCTCTGCAGATGGAAGTTTGCTTTTTAAATTATAGAAGTAGCACAGGTAGAGAATGAGCAATAGCCAACAAGTTTCCCTTATGTAGCCTTTCCTACATGCTGGTACAAAGGGACATTTTAGCAAGGTGACAGCTCTATATTCATATTCCTTCCATTCTTGACTTTTGTGGTAAATATGCCAAAATGACAAGAAATTAGCTTGTTCAGGGAATATCAGTCCTGCTGGGACTGGTTTGAGAACTGCAACTAGAGGAAGGAACTTAAAGTAACTTTAATAGTTCCCTGGCTATTCTTCTTGGAATTAATTCTTTTTGCTCTTTCTTTCTTCTAATTTTCCCCCCGTACTCTGATATACCATTTGCAGTTGACATCCACTTGGGATCTTATTCTTAGTAGTATGGTGTGATAATTACTTAAATCTATCATCATATGACAATTTCTGAACTGATAACTGCTCTGTTCTGCATCATGTTCAAATTTGGACACTGAGAATATTATGTAGCAATGTCACTGAGAACTTATTAGAGGCTAATGAGTCTTTTATCAAAACTATCTTGAATTTTACGGCCTTGAAATGGAATATTCAGTTTCCTATTCCCAAACACCTCAGTCATCCAATCCCCAATTTACCAAGATATTAACTAAACATCTCCCTTAATTTTAACTAAAGGCAATAACTACCTTGCAAGGGATCCTGACCAGGTTACCCTCTTATTTAATGAGGAAATTATTCTAAAGCTGTTAACAACCAAACAGGGCTCCCCTAGGGAGAAGACATGGATTCTTTCCTTAAGAAGAGATTGAGCAACCAGATGGACACCTTCAAGGCATACTCAGCTTCAAGGGGGATGCTTCAAGCATCTCAGCTTGCCAGCAGCAATGGTGCTTGTTTACCATGAAAGGATTTTCTATGTAAGCTTGTTTAAATTTTTGATTTGGGAATCATCAAATAGCAGGATAAATACATGCTAATTGAGGTGAATTATGTTAAACTCTTCAGAGCATATACACATGAATATTTGAGTGAAAAGAAATCAGTGGAAAAAGTAAAAATAAATTCCAGGCTGTGGGTCCCCTTTTGCCTGTTTCTGTAGCATTTGTTTCTAAAAAAAAAAAATCCAAACAAAAACCAAACCGTGTTCCAGCAGTAGTTGTGTATACAAGATACATTTTTTTCATTGCTATTGTTGTATGAAACTGCTGGATTAACTCCAAAAGATGTATTTATACTGTTGAAATTTTCTAATATTAGAGAACAGGATATCTGTGACTAATGGAGACATTAGATTTCTAATCAGAATGCAAATAGGAGAAGATAACCTTCTTCTTACAAAATTTTATTTTTTAATATTTTACTGTCAGCACTACCCAAGAATTATTCAGCTTTGATATTGCTGCATCAGTCATGTAAAATTCTGTCCTATTTTAGAGTCAGTACCAAGGAAACTAATATTCACACTGCTTTAATATGTTGATATTTTAATTATAAGTCTGAGAACATTAACTACTTTTGTGTGTGTATGTGCCTTAGGACAGTGCTGCATAACCTGTACTTTAACTCCTTCCAGATAGTAACGCAATCTCTTCCCTGAGCAGCCTGTTCCTATGCTTGATAATGTTTTCAGGGAAGAAATTTTTTTCTCATATCCAATCTAATACTCCCTTGGCACAACTTGAGGGCCTTTTACTTTTATCCTATCACTTGCTGCTTCGGAGAAGGGACCACATGTGTCCTCCTTTTAGGTAGTTGTAGAGAGCAGTGAGGTCTCCTCTCAACCTCTTTTTCTGCAAGCTAAACAATCTCATAAAACATGCTATAAATCCTTCACTAGCTTCATATCTTTTCTTTGGATGCAGCCAAATCTTTGACCATTTCTCTTTAGAAATTTCATGGTTTCCATGTAGGGTACCACTGCAAGAAAAAGGCCTAAGAATATCACCAGAAAATGCAACGTAAGGTTTATATGGATCTAAGAAGTTAATCATGTGAAGCAGCTAAGGTGAGGCAATGTCCATAAGCAGTCCCAAACAAGGTGACACAGTCAGACTCACATCTGGTTCTCAGGCTAAAGCAAGGTATCACACAGCTGAGTTATTTACAGCAACCTTAGATGTAAGTTTTATAAACACCAGTCCTGAGAAACTCTGCTAACTGCTGCTAGTCTTCTCCCATTTCTGAAAGGAAATTATTGTTAGGAAGTCCAGACTTGATCCTTACTGCTTGAAAGGTCTGAACAAATTCTAAATCCTGTTAGCGTTTCATAACAACCCTTCTTATTAGTTCTAAGACTGGACTGTAAAATTTGATATGCTGGAAGCCAGATGCTTACAAAACTATATGTTACAGTACTTAGAACATTCTGGTAAAGGAAAAAACTTTATTTATTAATTGACTGGATTTTTTTACCTAGTGTATCTATTTTAGTTTTATTTCATCAAGTTCAAAGCCAATGGTGGGAAACTATTACTGACTATTCTCACCTCCATAGTGAAGGCCATAGAACTTCAGCATTAAGGTTTTTAATACAAATCCAGAGGAGCTAGTTTCCTCATTCTTCAAGCCTTTAAATGAACAAAGATGGTTACAAAGGTAAAAGAAGATCTGCGCAGAATATCTGCATTTTAATGATTTAACCTTTTGTAGTTATAATGTTCAAGATGTTCATCAAACTGGTATTTTTCTGAACTGACAATGAAATGAATACTTCCTTTTGAGGTAAGATTTTTTTTGATGAAAAAATATTGTCTTTTTGTTTGTCATACCATGGACCTCAATGTTTTAATTTTATTTTGTTAACTTGGCCTGGTTTAGGTTTTTCTTCTGGAAAAGTGAGTTTATTGCTTTAAAGAATTACTGTTTCAACTAATCTCTACTAATTCTGTTTAATTGTGGAGTTCCTGTTCTGCCCCTCTGACTCTCGCCATCTCTTCAGGATTCTCTTTTGCTTTATATTTGCTTGTTCTACTTCCATTCATTGTCATGGCCTAGTGTGCCATATGTTTCTGATAGCTCACATTTGCTCCAGTCTTTGCAGTCCTGGGAGGTTGCTTGATGACTTGTGTAATTTTTTGTGCTATTCAAGCATGTAAGTCAACAAAATTTCTTGAACTTAGGAAAGATAAAACTGAGTTGCTATAGATTGGTTCTTTAGCACAGATATCTCAGGTATAATCCACGCTCATATCAGCAAGTGGCAGCTCCTTCATTTCCTCAGATAATGACTATGACCTTGGTGATATTGAACTTCTATTAGAAATCTTGATTGTACAATTTTAACTATGTTTTTATTGTCCCAGCTGTTAAGAAATTCAGGATTAAATTAAGGCTGGTTTTTTTCTGATCAGTTCTAAAGCAAGAAATTAGGGATTTTAAGTTGTAATCTGACAAATTGCTTCCATGTTCCTTTTCTGTTTGACATGAATGTTATCTAGGTATACCTGTCTACCAGTCCACCCATCCAATTTAGAGAAAAGGAAGTTATGCGGAATCCTGTCAACGACTTTACAGAAGTCCAGATAAATGACATCTGTAGCCCTTCCCTTGTCCACTGATCCAGTTCACACCATTGTAGAAGGAGACTGTGTTGGACAGGCAGGACTTGCCCTTGGCAAAGCCATGCTGGCTGTCCTGAATCACCTCCCTGTCCTCCATGTGCCTTAGCAAAGCTTCTAGGAGGGTCTGTTCCACAATCTTCCCAGGCACAGAGGTGAAGCTGACAGATTGGTAGTTCCCAGGGTCCTCATTTCTATCTCTTTTAAAAATGGTACAGTGTTTTTCTTTTACAGGTCAACAGGAACTTTTCCTGTCTGCCCTGACTTTTCAAATATCATGGGGAGCAACTTTGTGACTACATAACCAATTTCCTCAGGACTCTGGGATGTATCTCATCTAGTCCCATCCAGAGGGTCAATGGCTTAGAGTCCCAGTGGACATCAGTGACTGGTGTACCTCAGGCGTCTATACTGGCACCAGTGTTATTTAATATCTTCAGTAATGACATAGATAAAGACATTGAGTGCACCCTCAGCAAATTTGTGAGTGATGCCAAGATGAGTAGTGCTGTTGACACACCTGCAGGACAGGATGCCATCCAGAGGGACCTGGGCAAACTCAAGAAGTGGGTGCATGGGAATTACATGAAGTGTGACAAGACCAAGGTGCAAGGTCCTGCACCTGGGTTGGGTTTCAATAAAGGCTGGGGGATGAACAGATTGAGAGCAATGCTGCCCAGAAGGACTTGGGATGCTGGTGGATGAGAGGTTGGACATGACCCAGCAATGTACACTCACAGCCCAGAAAGCCAAACGTGTCCTGGGCTGCAGCAAAAGCAGCGTGGCCAGCAGGGCAAGGGAGGGGATTCTGCCCCTCTGACCCCTCTGGTGAGACCCCACCTGGAACGCTGCATCCAGCTCTGGAGTCCCCAGTGCAGGAAGGACATGGACCTGGGGGAATGAGTCCAGATGATGGACACCAAGATGATCAGAGGGATGGAACAGCTGTTCTGTGAGGAAAGGCTGAGAGATCTGGAATTGTTCAACCTGGAAAAGGGAAGGCTTCACGGTGATCTAATTGTGGCCTTCTAGTACCTGAAGGGAGCCTATGAGAAAGATGGAGAGAGATTACTTACAAGTGTATGTAGTGAAAGGACAACAGGGAATGGCTTCAGATTGAAAAAGGATAGATTATATTAGGCAATAGGAAGAAATCCTTTACTGTAAGGGTGGTGAAGCACTGGAACAGGTTGCCCTGAAAAGCTGTGGATGTCCAATGCCTGGAGGCCAGATTGGATGGTCAAGTGAAAGGTGTTCCTGCCTCTGGCAGGGGGGTTGCAACTAGATGATCTTTAGAGCCCCTGCCAAGCCAAGTCATTCTATGATGGTATGATTCTATAGTTTTATAATTCTATGAAAATCACTATCCAGTTGTAAGGCAATCTAATAGTTTTTATTTATCCTTTTAAATATTTATTGCTTTTAGTTTTATTTGCATTATGCTTAGGTTTTTCCCATGAAGGACACTTTATAAAAGTAAGTTGCATTATTTGGTAGACTGTGTGAGCTATTTTCTGGAAGTACTATTTTATGTCGTAAAAGTATATTTGGGAAGCCTGTGTGTTTCTGAGTTCTGAATAACTGTGCAGATGTAGTACCAGGCTAACAAACAGAACAGATTTAGGCCAGAGTGTTTAGTTATTGGAGAAGAAGAAAACTGTTTAGAAAACTGCATGTTTGGAAAGATAATTATTAGAGCTCTTTAGGTTCTGAAATAATTTTAGGCAAATAGTTTGTATTGTAAAATAACAATTCCTTTTAAAATATGAAAAGATTTAGTGTGTTATTCTCTGCATTGATAAACCTACTTTATTGGTTATATAACTTGAATGATTCTGACAAGGAAATCTTAGAAAATCTCAGCTACTTTGATGGCAAGCAGCAATAAAATTCTGCTTATTAAAAAGTCAAAGAATTACAAATAGTAAAAGATCACTGAAAATCATAATAAAAAGAAGACCAGATTAGCTGCATGCTTTTTATAGAATTTAAATACTGAGATATATTTTTGGTTGATCTTTCAAGCCTTGGAACACATTATATATTACTGTCAATTGTTTTTATATACATTTTGAAATGTAATTGAAACCAAACTAAACTGTTTTCTTTGGCATAAAAGTGCATATATTAGAACAATATACAATCATGTTATTTTGAATTTAAAAATTTCATATTTTTCTTTTTCTATTTGGATGCCCAGGGGGATGCAGAATTATTCAGCATTGAGCCATAAGCAGCCATAGACAAAAATGTTGATTTAATCATGCTGAGTCTATATAGACTTATCAGTGTATTATATCACAACAGCATTCTCTTGTATACACATCTTAAAAAGAAGCATTATATAATAAAACTTTACTTAATCTTTTCAATGCTTCTGAGTCTATCATGGTTAAGCACTTTGACTGTTGTTGGAAAGGGAAGTTTGCTGCTAAGGGGGTACCAATTCCATGATTCCTTCCATCTGCATGACTTAAAATTCTGGACCACAAGACAAGGAGAGCAAAGCAGTTACTCTGAAGACCTGATGCTTGTTCAATACACATTTTATAAGCTTTCTAACTCAGAGTAGCCTGATGCATGAATATTTGAGGACTCATTTGTACGTGGAGTCCATTGAAAGCCTTAGTTTATTTTCAGTGTAAAAGAAATTTGGTTTGTGTGTGCTGAGACTGCTCCATGCTGTGATACAAAGTGTGATTAGTGAGAACAATGGGGAGATTTGTTTAAAAATTACTCTTGATTCAAACTGAAACAGCAATACAGGAACATGAATGTTTACTGCAGGATTGACTATATATTAATTCTAGCATTTATCTTTCTGGAGAGTGGCAGATTTAAAAGCCAGGAAACACTTTTGCATAATTTGTTTTTAAAATTGGTGGAAAAAAGATATGCATGAAAAAGATGCAAAGATAAATATCAGAGCAATGATTTTTAGGTGAACTGAGGCCATTTCACTTCATTGACACTACTTGCTATGGGAAAATAAACTACAGCCTTTAGTTCTAGACATGTCCCTGGCTTTAATTTTATGTTTGGATTAAAACTGGGGTCTGCCCTGTCCTCACAGAATTTTGTTGCATGTTGAGGTTAAATGCTACTCAACCTCCACTCTCTCCACCATGGGATGGGGAGAGAATTGCAAGGGCAACAATAATAAACCTTGTGGGTTGAGGTAAAGACATTAGGTAAAGTTTATTAGGTAAAGTTGAGGTAAAGTTTATTAGGTAAAGCAAAAGCTGCCTACAGAAGCAAAGCAAAACACAGAGTTAATTCACTGCTTCCCATGCCAGGCAGGTGTTCAGACATTTCCTGGAAAGCAGTGCTCCCTCATCAATCAGGGCAAGAAAAGGTGACTTCGGAAGACAAATGCTTTGCTCCAACACCCTCTTTTTCTCATTTTACCCCCAGCTTATATTGATGAACATGATGTCATGTGGTATTAAATATCCATTTTGACTGTTCAGTTGTCCCATCTGTGTCCCCTCCCAACTCATTGTGAACCTCCAGCCTCCTTGATGGTTGGGTGGAGTGAGAAGGAGAAAAGGCTTTGAGGCTATGTAAGCACTGCTCAACAATAGCTAAAACATTTTTTTGTTATCAACACTGTTTTAGTCACAAATCCAAAACACAGCTGGATACAAACTTCTGTGAAGAATATTATCCTAGACAAAACCAGTACAGTCAGAAATGTGAGTTTTGAGTGAAGTCTCAGTCTCAGTTAAGTCTCTCTGTCAGAAATCAATGATAATGGTCTCAGTCATTTGTGAAATACAGAGGTGACGGTCACCTTGCTAAGTCATTAGGCCATGTAGAAAACAGAAGGCTAGAAAACCAGCCCTGTCCTCCCCTAGATGAGGACAGACTGAGGTCCTAGATCCTGCTTCTTTCAGAGTGTACGCAATTTACATTAGATCATCATAAGATAAAAGCAGAGCACTTCTCGAATAAGAGAGCAGAAGCTCAGTTTCTACCTTTCTGCTCAGCTAGGTTCAGGCCTCTCTTGTCTGTGTGGTTTCTGGTCCTATGACTCTTGCATTCCTCACTGCAAATGGTTTTGTTTCAAGAAGGCTGAAGAAGTCATTAAAACTGAAAAGCAGAAACAGGGTCTGAAAGATGAAAGAAGGCAGTCTAGACTTTGGCAACATAAACTTAAGTACAGAATAAGACAGGCCAAAAAAGATCTTGTGGAACAATTTGCTAGCAGCATAAAAATGAATAATATATTTCATTTTTTAATATATCAGAAGCAGAAACCCTGCCAACAAAATTTGTATAACCAACATAAGATTGATGTGTAAAAGCAATAATGTCAGAAGATGATAAGGCCACTGCTTAAAAGATAAAAGAATTCTCTGCATTGTATTAGCAGTGATGGCCATTAAAGAAGTTTTTTTCTTTATGGGTGTCAACTCTAAGGAACTGTCCCCAAAATGTTTTATAACAAATTAATAGCTATGTATTGTCAGGATGAAATTACTTTTGCCCAAGAGCTTTAAAGAAAATCAAATATGAGACTGCTGATCTTGTTTGTAGTGGATAGCTTACTGCTTAAATTGGCTTTAGTATCAGATGAATGAATTAATGTAATGACTGTTTTTGAAAGGACACCAAAAGCATCTGAGAAATTAAAGATTTTTATGTCTGACTGCTATTTCAGGCAAATGTTGAAGGAAATATGTTGAATAATATCATCCACAGACACATAATATACTTACTCTAAATGATTAGACTATGACTAAACATAGGACATTTGCATAAGGAAGTCTGTGATTCACAAATAGAATAGAATTATTGTTTCTTTTTAAATGTTAACATATATGTGTTACCTGCTTGAAACCTCCCACATGTATTTTCAAGAAGCTATCAACTAGGTCCTTCAGCACTGGCTCATAAAGAAACAAAATTATCAATGAGTAAGGTGCAATTTCATGACCAATAACAGGTAAAAGGGTGGAAATTAAAAAGTAGACTTAAGTGGTTACTTGCTAAAGTAGAAAAGGTAATGTAGCTATCCTACTAGTTTTGAGTTCAGAAGTTGCTTAAATGTTCTTATATAACTCAGGAAAGGGGTGAATAGAAAGATCTGGTGCTGATCTGAACAGAAAAATTTGGTGCTGTTGTACAGCTCTTCAACTTGAACAAAAGAGAAATTGACTGAATCCGCAGAAAGATTTCACAGTACAGAGTACCCAATAAGCAGGTAGATCAAATTCAAGATTCAGGAATACCAAATAATGTACATGAAGGGAGAAGTCACCTCTGAATTTACAAACAAGACTACGTACTTGTCGTGGGTTTACCCAGGAAGGGTCAATCTTGCAAGTGACCTATGGTGCAGGAAGCAGTGCACCTTGCTTCCTGGGAAACAGAGCCAGTGACCAGCTAGTTTTGAGTATTGAAGGGTATATAATCCAATTAAAAGTTAAATATGAGAAAAAACCCTTTTTCCTGTCCTGTTGCTGCCAGAGAGCAAGTCCTGTGCTTCTCTTTCTGGTAAGAGTGGGCCTTTGGCTCCCCTGCTTCCCCCCCCCCCAGAGCGGGGAGGGGGTGAGGTTAGGAAGGGAGTTTGCAGCAGCAGTGCAGCTGAGCGTGGGGGAGGACTCGGCTTGAACTCTCTGGCTGCTGGGCAAAACATTTCAACTTCACGGAGCCGGGCTCTTGCTCCAGGCCGGGCAGAGGCCGGGTCGGCTCCCTCCAGGCCGGGCCAGCTTCGCAGAGCGAGGCTATTGAGACTCTTGACTGCTTCTGCGGCCCGGCTCAGACTTTTTAAACAACCCGGGAAAATCATGGGACTGTCGCAGAAGCCCGAGAAAGAAATTAACCCTTTCGTTACCCAGATGAAACTTGCAGAAACTGATCTGCTCTTGCACAGATAGAAGAAGAGTGAGGACACTTAACAAAAACACAGCATAGAGACTCAAAGTCAGTGAGAGAAGCAGAGCTGAAGCTTAGAGGGAAGGAGCATGAGAAATGCTACAAAGTAAAAGCTGAAAATTCTTCTGTGAAACCATGATTGAGACCAAACTAAAATATTCCCTGTAATATATGAAAAATGGTCCAAGGGGGGATGTGACGTTCTACCTGCAGCCAGTGCAGCCAGTGAATCAAGGCACCTGTGTGAAGATAGGTAGATACTGAAGCAATTGCAGCGTGATGAGACATTTAAGTAAAGAAGAGAAGAAACTGTGATCCATATCCCTTGCCCCGGGGAATGGTCAAAGGAAATTTACATTGCCAGTCATAGAAGAA
>VZTJ01005686.1:185441-245185 GCA_013397795.1 Orthonyx spaldingii | reverse complement strand
GGCAGGGCAGGGCAGCCCGACTCCCAAGCCACGGCTAGCAGGGGCTGGCTCCGGGAGAGGCAGGCAGGCAGCAGGAGCCAGGAAAACTCCACAGTGGTGACAAGCAATGGCAGCTTCCCTCTCTTCTGAATGCCGAGAGGCAAAGAGGGCGAGCTACTGCTCCCCTTCCCTTTTCCCAGCCCAGCTGTCCTGAGATCTCTGCCTCCTTCAAGAGGGAATGTCCAAATAAGGGAATAGCTACTTACAAGTTTTTTTACTCCACTGGTCTTTCTATTGTTTTTCCTAAGCACCCAGTCGTTATGGTGTCTTAGCAACGTATGGGCAAAAAATTCCCTAAGATAAGAGAAACAAAAAGAAGGATTCCAAACCCCAACAGTTACATATGTACTTTTTATTTCTGATTTTTTTTTTATTTCATTTGGCTATTTTGCAGTGTATTTTCTGAAACAAAGATAGATATTTATCTGGTAAATGATGATGATACAAAGCTATTCCTGAAGCTAATTTCTCAGCTTCTCAGACTGAGTTTGATAAAGAAGCTGACAGTTTATTGGCTGGAGATGATTTGTATGATTGTTGCTCCTGCATTGCTTTTGCTTTGTTTTGTTTTCCTCTCCTCTCTTCCTGTGCTTAATCTTTAGAAATTCATCTGCTATCTATACTGATATTTTATTTTAATCAGACATAAATCTTTTGATGGATGATCATACTAAATATTAAATATTTGGACTATGTCATGAAATCATTTAAATATAACAGATTTTTTACTGTCCTGAGTGTAACATAAACTATTAATTATGTACTGTCTTTCTTATTTTATCAAGCTGTGGACATTATAGATATAGTAAAATTTTCTCTTGTTGTCTTACACTATCAAATGTACAATGAGCTTGATGAAAGAAAACACATTTTATAACCATGGTAACTGTCAGTAACGTCTGTAGATTCGTCTCGCTCTTATTTCTCTATGAAGATTGAAAAACATCATTAATTTTTGTTGATTTTTGTTTTTATGCCTAGCATTGATTTCCCCTTTTCCCCTTTTGCAGAATTTTAAATCATATATGGTTAAGTATTTAGGAATCACTGGCACAATGAGTATGGCAGGCAACAAAAAATATTTAGATTAAAATAAATTTGTCAGAGATAGAATTAGCCTTTCTGTGAGTTTGTCTCTGTAGTATCTCTGCAAACATTTAAATGATATCTCTAATGATACTTTATGAAAAATGTTGATGTATATAGTTATTTTCAAATGTTCTCCAAAGAGAATCTGATACTTCTTTGTCAAACTACATCCATCTGCCCAAAAGTCTTAGAGGATTTATAAACGAAAAAAGCCTTTGTGAGATGATTCTGACAGATTATTCTGGAATTTGGCAACAGTGTTGTTTGAGAAAGGCAAGATTCCTGTTTGATACTGTAAGACTGCTAAATGCATTTCAATGATATTTTAGAACAACCAGTCATTAACACAGGAATTTCAGTAAACAACATACTTTTGCTGTTGTATTTAAGGGTTGTAATAGTCTCCTCAACTTAAATTCAAACACAGGCAGAGTCTCTCAGATCCAAGGTCATGGACGCGCAAAAGACAAGTCTTTCAGATACCTTACATCTCTTTTGTAGGTCTCCTGGATTTATAATCCTATTGCAAATCTGTTGCTAAGGCATGTTCTCCTGACTTCCTGCCTGCAGCTGAGAACTCCAGGAGGAAAGAAGGCATAGCGACCACATTAGTTTTTGTGTTGTGTAACTGCCCAGAAGTCAGAGGAGTGGTTCCACCCTTCAACTCCTTTTCTTGGAATGAAAACTAATAGATAAATGGCTTATGTTAACTGATTACAGATTCTGTGTGCCTATCTGCCCTTTCTTCTAGATGTAAATCTGTGTGTACAGCAGCTCCCCTGTGATCTTTTGTGGAGTTACGAAGCCTTCTCTTATTCTTCTTGGAAATGCTGCAGAAACACTTCTTGCCTCTCTCAGGAATTTTCAAAAACAACCCCTGAAACAACAATCCTACAGGGTATAAAGACGCAGTCAGTTGAGGAGAGGGGTAGAAGAAACTAAATTCTTTGTGTTTGGACTTCCAGAACATTACAGAAAATTTCAAAAATATAGAATATCCCATTAAAAAGCTGTTTCAAAACCTTTTAAATTAATACTTTCATTTTGAAAGAGGAGTCATGCCAGAGACAACATATAGTTGCCTTTCTTCTTCTGTATTTGACTGTGCATCTAAATTGGCGGTTTTAGGTTGAAACTGGCATCTGATTTTAAGAGGGTTTCAGTGTAATCTAAATTGCATTCTATAATGTGAGAAGATTTTCATAGATACTGTGTTTTGTGAGAAAGTTCTTCAGAAGATTGTGTCAAAGTGTAAATTAGTAAGTTTATATAACAATAAATGTTAATATATGTTATATATAAATGTTATATAACAATAAATGTTTATAAACAAAAAATGTTGCCATCTCTGGACATTCAAAAATATGATGCAAAACCAAAAGATTCAGGATTTTAAAATGAGTTTAAAATAACATTAATTTGAGGATGATCTTTCTTTGCTGTTTTAAACTCAGAATCTATACACCTACTGTCTTTTCTTTATAAACCCAAAGGTGACAAATTTTTTGAGGAAGATACTTCAAATTCCTTTATAAACTATTATCTGACAAAAAGAGTTTAGGCTTAAAAAACAACAACATATTCTATTATGAAAGTTAGAAAAAATTCATGAGTTGATCATCCTGAGACATTACAGAAGACTATATATTAAAGCATTCTTCATAGGTTTTGTTGGATCAACAGAAGATGTCTTCATGCATTGTTAGTGATTCTCTATGTACAGCTCTTTACATGCAACTCTTCATGATGCATTTAGATGTCCCTGACACAGCTAATCTGTGTGCTGGTAGCAAAATACATTTCATATTTTAAATGCCTTTGTCTTCTTTTCCTTCCTGTTTTCTTCTACATATTTCTTCCATATATCTTTAAAATATCTGAGCTTATCCTTTTTTATAAAACATTAAAATAAAAGACTTTTTCAAATGTAGCAATGGTCTTATGTCAATTTTAATGTCTACTGCCTTCTTATATTTTTTAAATCTGTGTGTATTTTCTGATTTAAAGGGGCATTTTGTCCACATTGATATGAAGGTTATTATTAAAGAAAAAAAAATAGAAAATAGCAAAAGTTTTTTATGACTTCTCCATGTTACAGTTAAGAAATACTTCAGAGTATATAAGGAATACCTGTCTGGGAAAGTCTGAAAAATTCTCAGTGTTATCAGAGGATTGAATCATTTAAAGAATAGAAAAACAGTATGTCTAAACCTATGATAACTGGATGTAAGTAAGTTTCTTAAATATGTGGAGAAATAAAAAAAAAAAAACCAAAACATAAATGCAAACCCATCTAAGCTTTGGAAATTTATATTCATAAATATAATTATAAAATAAATGTTTGTAAAATAGACTGTTATGTATCCACATCAGATTTACTTTAGGAATAATTATTCTTAAAGAAAGAGAAAAATCTCAACAAAGTATTTTAAATTTATGACCATTTGAACATGAGTCTTTTCTATTTGGAAGCTATTATCATATTGCATTTCTACAGCTTAGTTATATGTAGTCTTCCTGAATTACTCAAGCACATTTTTCATATTTGTCAGAAAAAAAAGTCCAAATCAAGCATTGCAGCTTGATTACAGCCTACATAGCTTAAATCCAGAAGGCTTCCAAGCACCTAATTAAAGTAGAAAACATCTAATAGAAAACTAGCAAACACTTAATACAAGAAAGAAATGCACAACATCATGGAAAAGACAGAAGAATAAAGTGCTTTTTACAGTAGATTTCATAAAGCTGACAATGTAACACAATTAGACACATCAGGGAGTCACAGTGCATAATAGAACATTTTAGTAGTGACAGTAAAGTCCATAAAAATTGTGTGGTGTATTGAAGCAGAGCTTCACTTGAATGAAAGTGAAACAGATGACTGCTGGGATTAGGCATTTTAGAATTTGTCTTGTAGACCGTGGTTTGCTTTTGGGAAAATTTTACTGAAACTACAGACATTAACACTCATTTTTCATCATTTTAATAAACAATAGGAGCCCCTAAAGAAAAGACCTGTGTATGATGAAGCCCCCCAAAAAAGCATGTCTGAAATATCTCAAGGTTTAAAACTATTTTTAGAAGGATTTGTTGAGCACTTGTTTCAGGAAAGAGTGCTATTGTGGTTTAACCCCAGCTGGCAACAAAGCACCACACAGACACTCTCTCACTTCCCCACAAGCAAGATGAAGGAGAGAACTGGAAAGGTAAAATCTAAAAACACTTGTGGGTTGAGATACAGACAGCTTAATAGGCAGAGCAAAAGCCACACACACAGGCAAAGCAAAGCAAGACAAGGAATTAATTCACCACTTCCCATGGGCAGGCAGATGTACAGCCATCTCCAGGAGAGCAGGACCGCATCACACGTAACAGTTAATTAGGAAGACAAACACCATCACTACAAATGTCCCCCCTTCTTCCTTCTTCCCCCTACTTTATATACTAAGCATGATGTCACATGATCTGGAATATCTCTTTGGTCAATTTGGGTCACCTGTCCAGGCTGTGTATCTTCCCATCCTCCTGTACACTCGTAACCTCCTTGCCAGCATGGTAGTAAAAAAAGCAGAAAAGGCTTTGGCTCTGTGCAAGCCCTGCTCAGCAATAACAAAAACCTGTCTATATTATCAACCCCGTGTTCAACACAAATCCAAAACACAGCCCCATACCAGCCACTGTGAAGAAAATTAACTCTACCCCAGCCAATCAGGCATTAACATGAATGCAACTATATGCATAACTTCAGGCATTTCCAAAATGTCAGGTGGTGCTGTTTGGGACAAGTGCTGCTGGACAGAATTCTGGCTGTAAGACCCAGATAATTAAATAATTTAAAGGTTTTCTTTTCATTGGTCCATCCTGTGAGTAGAAAACAAAATTCTAAAATGATTTCCTCAGAAATAAGCAAGGCCATGTGATTAATACTCATTTTCATTATCAGCTTTCTGTCTGAAAGAGTATGCAACCTGCTGAATACTGTGTTAGCAGTTTGGTTTAAACCACAGAGTTCTGTTACTGCTTAAGTAACTTTATTCATAACCATTTTTTCTATTATACACCCACTCGCAGGCAACCAAATATTTGAGATGCAAGGTTAGCTTTAGTATTTCATAGCTGAATGTTTTATGGCTATTGTTATTAAAATCAGAAATTTCACTGTTTCTTCCAGGAGCTGAAATAGACTATATTGCAGATACTACCAAAGAAAGCTACTTTAGAGCATATATATTAGACAGATATGGTACAGATAAAGTATGATGCAACATATGTCTGTCTTGATCACCGTGGGTACTGATGGAAGATGCTCCTAAGTCATGGAAAAAGTGAGCATAAAGATATCTAAAAGCTTTAACTGTGTGCTTCCTATATATGGCCTCATATGTAAGCCACAAACTTTTGGTTAATTTAAAAACTCAATTCAAGTATGAATTTTCTTGATCTGTCTCTTCCTTGGTGCCTGATTGCAATTAAATATTCTGCTCCCACCAGAGTAGAGCTACGGTTACTGCAGTAATGTATTCAGGTTTTTATGTCACATTCATCTTGAGCTTTTCCAATAAGAAATGTGACGATGAATTCAAATGTGGTCTATCCTTCCCCTCATCTTCTCCCAGAGGAAAGAATCATATGTGTAGTGAAGTGGTTTTTCCTGATTTATTTATGTTTAATATGTGCACTGTGCTACTTGGGTTTAAAGTAGAGAAGAAGTGTACTTTACCTTTCATCTGAAAGAGGTTACATGGTGATATTATCTATGCATTTCTGAGTTATCTTAGAATTGTTATTGTGAACAGGCAATTGTCTGTGGAAAAAACCAAAATCTTGTAAATTCTCTTCCTCTTTTTTTTTTTTTTTTTAAACAGGGAAATGTACAGTATTGAATTCTATACAGGTTCTGAAAAATAAATTTCTAGTTTAAAATAGCTGAATGCTTGAGTGATTAGTCATGCCCATGGAACAAGTGTTTGGAAAATCTTTTTTCTGAAATATATTAAGTACCGTACCATGGAAGACAGTTCTTCCAGGAACAAACTAATGCAGTGCCAGAAAATCAGCTTTTATAGCATTGTCAAAGTATTTCCAGCTATCACACAATTTTACAAGCAGATACTGACATGAACATCAGAATACACCTGAACTTCAAGATTTTTTTTTATTATTGTCTATTTTTTCTGTCTGTGTAAAAATTTCCCTAGATATGTAGCAGTTAACATTATTTTTAGTAATGCAAATCCTCCAGGATCCTGTCATAGAATCTGTTTCTGCTAATAAATGCAAGCTTTAAGCTGTGTTGCTTTTGAACACTCTTGTAAGATGAAACTAGTGCAGAGACCCCGGAACTAGACAAAATGATGAAAAGGGATACAGCTGTATTGGTGCAGTGGTGTTTTTGAGGTTGTTTTTGTTAACTGGCAGGTTCCACAACATGACAGGTACTGCACCAGTCTCAGACACATGCTGGTAGCTCTTTCTAGCACTTTCTGGCACATTCCTGTCCATGTGACGTTGGCTGACAGGTGGTTCAGGCACTTCAGTGTTAGAATTCTTTTTTGTAATAGAAGGAGATGAAGGCCCTAAATCTAAAAGCGTAGATGAACCTCTCTTCCATTGAAATCAATGTAGATAGTTCTATATGCTCTGAATTTCTTACACTAAGCCACTTGATCAACACAAATAGAAAATTTGTAGAAGTATGGGAAACTGAAACTGGAAAGACTATGCAAGGGTAAGATTTTTAAGCCTTATTTATTTTGCCTTAAAAATATTAATATAGATCTTTTTATGATTGCCACACCTTTATATATATAATTACTTTATAAGATACTCTGTTAAGCACAGGCATATCACTCAGTCATTTTGGGAGTGGACTTTAATCATTTACATGATGCAGATTCTTCTCAGTCCTTTTTGAACTGCATCCACAAGCACTTGCACATTCATTAGGGAATCTTCTTTACCTCCTTCTCCAAGGAAAAGAATATTTGATTCTTTTACCTCAGTCTTAAATTACTTCTTTTGGCTCAATTATTGAAGGGTAGTTTCAGACGAACAAATTTTAAGAGGACAAATAGTCCTGATGAGAGATGTATGCTTATTTGCAAACTATTGATGCTATTAACATAAAGACTTTGCTAAAAGCCTGATGCAAAATCCAAGATGTTAGAAAACATCAGTGCAGTTATTGTAACAGCAATAATCTTCAAAACCTATTTTTCCCTTGTCTGCAGAGTGACGAGCTGCATGTCACAATGTGAATTCTAGCTGACGGTCTCTTAATTCTGGAACACTGTTCAATTATATGTATTAGAATTACTCTTTGTTGGGGTACAACTATTGGAAACTCAATCAAGCTGTTCTGTTGCAGCAACATGCTGTGGCTGTGATGTTTAAGTAACTGAAATACAGGGTGGAAAGAAGTTATGCAAAATAAACGTGAGTGCCAAACTATTATTTTATGAGCTGCTCTTCTGGGAAACATGTTTAGCAGTGGTGATACTTCTTTCAGGGAAATGAGTGTGTGGAGGGTTAATGATAGAACTGAATGCAGCTGGATGCTATTGCCAGTAACATCACAGACCTCTGCATTATAGTGTGCTGGCACACACCTCTGCATTATACAGCGTTCTGACAGACAGAGAAGTGCTCTTTTCTTCTGTGTTTTGTAGTTTTCTCTTTTTTTTGATTTGGCTGTTGGCAAAAACCATGAAAGCAGCCACAGCGTACACAGAAATGAGCCACACACCACAGGGAGTCCTCTACACAGTAAGTTACCCAAATAATACTTTGTGAGTTTTTTTTAAAACTTGCTTTGTTTAGGAGTAAATATCAAATTTCTCACTAACCTGAAGCTAACACTAAGAGAACTTGTATAACTATTGTCATTGAGTTACTTCTGCTTATATAACAGAGGAAAATAAATCTAAGTGTCAAATAAACAAGAGACCCTTTCAGTACAACAGATTTAATTAAAACAATCTATTTTGTGATAACTATTAATAACTGACCTTCAACTAGTTCTCAATAGAAAATACAAAGAATATTCTTTTACCTCATAACTCTGTTCTTAAGAAATTTTTAAGTCCTTTAGAAATCAACAATTCATGTTTATTTAACTTTTATAGCCATGTTATTTTCTGTAATCATACCTAGATATGAATTCATGTATGTACATTTATGTGCCTGATGTTATTTAGAACTCCTCCTTGTCTCAGAGGTAACTCTAACAGTCTGTCCATGCAGCTTTTCTCCAAAGGATTCCTCTTGTAACCATGCAGAAGTTCTGTGGTCCAGAGCTTTACACTTCCATAATGATATTCTTCTTGTTATTCATTAAAAATACAATTAATTTGGCAAACTTTCTGATTGTAGTAAACTCGAGTTGATCTATACATAGAAAAGCCTGTCTCAGTGCAACAAACTGGGAAAAGCATTGTAATAGATAAAGAACAGTCCTTAATCAACCAAAATGTAGCTGCTACCTGTTTATGATTTGAGATCCAATTCATATTAGACATCTAATAAAAAGTCAGAGATTGAGTTACTGATGTGCTTCTGAAAACTTATAGAAATTAACCTAAAAATGTGGAAGATAGAGCTGCAGGCTTTTGCAGGCTTTTAAAGAGTGTGTAGAAAATATATTTTTATGCATCTGGCCTTGCAATCATGATGTGCATGTTATTTTAGATTGCTTGTGCAGGCTGAATTGTTTAGGAGATTAAAAACCAAAACTAAAGAAGAGCCCAAAACCTAAACTAGCATTTTCTTTCAGGTGTATTTGCTCATCTTTGTGTCACTTCTGGAATGTTTGACATATGGAAGTAATTTTCAGGTATAGTAATCCATAGAATCACAGAATACTCTGAGTTGGAATGCACCCACAAGTATTATCAAGTCTAACTCTTAAGTGAATGGCCCATACAGGGACCAAACCCACAATCTTCGCATTGTAAACACCATGATCTAACCAATTGAGATAATCTAAAGGTTTATTCATAATGTGAAAGAGAAATGGCTTTCCTATCTTGAAAGATGTTTAGAATCGTAAAAGTTCACTTACACAAATGCAAAAGTCAAAATCCCTAATAAATATATACAGTGAATGACTTCTAAGGAGGAAAAATATAACGGTATTAAAATGATGCTTAAATACAGCTGTAGCAGCTGATGTCTATCTATCCTTATGACAGCATCCATGTAATTTTGGGCAATTTAATTGCATATGCTAAAGGGTTGGAATCTTGTAATGTTTCACTGTGGTTGAGTTTTCAAGACTGAAGGACACTAATGTTTTGTACTCTGAATTTTGTCGCCAGCTAGTGCATGGATTTGGATTCTACTCCTCAGTTTTCTGTCCTCAAAACAGAGGTAATATCACCATATTCCCCACTAGGATAACTGTAATAAGTGCTTCCACATTAATGAAGAGCTGGGATACCCTCATCATGAACTTCTTAGAGAAACCTCTAAGTGATTAATCAGAGCTCCTATTCAGAAATAAGGTTTGAATTGTATGAAGTAAGTAAGGCCTTGGGTCACACACTGAATAATGAGGGTAAAAGAAAATATTGATCATTATATTGATCACTAAGTGAGTATCATACATTCCTGGCCTGTAGAGAGGATGAGGTCCTGTGGAAAATATGTTGTGTAATGGTGTAATTAAAGATTATAACATAATGCATAAGTATAAGGGATAAAATTAACATTGCAATGGGAACCTCAAATCCAACATTTTTGAGCAATTAAGCACTCAACCTAATAATTTCTTTTAACATGTATTTGTGGGTATGTACAATATATGTATAGGCAGTACTTAATTGTGCATATAAATTATGGACTTCAGAGAAGGAAAAATTAAGAAAGAGTCTTTTTAAATTGGATTTGTTATATGTGCACCCATAAATGGGCCCTTTCCACCAGAACAGCACAATGGGGTGGAAATCAATGCAATTAATGTATTATATCATTGAATCACAGCGTGATGAAACAGATTCCCTCAGGGGTTTTTTTGACAACTGGTGGTCTGATGTATCTACATTGAAAAGAATCATGTCTTGTCATCAAATAATTTTTTCTCACCTTCAAGCTATAGATTTGGTCAAAAAGAAAGAGTAGGTGTGAATGACACACAAATTCTGCAACATAAACATCAGAATTTTATTCCATCTATTGTATATGTCTGCATAGATTGACATCACAAGGGTCCTTTGGGGACAAAGGTTATTGCAATAAACAGGGTGAAGACAGTTTTAATCAGATCTACTCAAGACATTCATACCATTGACTTCATGTTTTAATACTGCAAGAAAATTCATAATTTCAGAGAACCAGATACAACCACTTAGCTACTAACCATTTTGTTGTATCAGTATGGAGGGAGGAGGAAAAGAGAGAAAAAAAATGCATGTTAATTATTGGCAGCTGTTGCTGTTCTTTACTAATTGAGCAAAATCATAGTAACACAAAAATGAGCAGAGGAAGTGAAAATGAAATTTTTAGAAGTCTTGTTTACTTTTGATTATGCAAAACCTGAATGGACTTTCTTTTTACTTTTTATCTTGTTTCCATGAAAAAAAAAAAATTAAATGTAGATCTAGATTTTCAAAACACCATCTTCCCTCATCTCCTTCTAGACATATTGATGTATGTTCTTCTATAAATTCATTTGTTTCTGTAGAGAGGTTTTTATACATTATATATTATATTTTTATACTTGCTGGATGTAAATGTTCAAAGTTACAATTGCATCAAATTACCTTGACAGAGCATGTGGTTGATACCATGGAATGCCACACTTCTCCCACAGAGATAATTGTGTTCCAGTAGTGGGTGGATTGTTCTTCCTATGTATAATACATAAAGCATTTTGGGATCATCTGTGGGTGACAGAATCTGCTGGAGTCATTGACTTTTAATCTAAGATGGTCAAAACTCTTTATGTACTTTTGTCACATCCATTTGACCAATGTTGCTTTCAAACATGGCACCAGCTCTTGGATGGCCCTCTGTGTTTTTCAAATCATTCAGTGTTAAGGAAACTTCCCAGTTTGACCATTCAAGAGATTCCCTGACAGTCACATCCCAAGGCCAGAGACTGCCACTGCTGGGACCGAAGCCCCTTCTCAGCAGGTGGCTCCAGTGACTGATGTCCCCCCCTTGGCTCCTCACACGCCCCACTCAACACAGTCAGACCAGGTTTCCTTACCGGTTCAACCCTGCAGCAGTCTCAGATGTCTCCCTCTATTAAGCCATTTATTCACAGTGCAGTAACACAGTAACAGCCAGAGCTGGTGCCTCCAAGGAGGACCCCAACCAAGAAACCCCTGGGTTTTTATAACTCAGAGTCCATCCACAGGCAAGTCTCCCTCTCCTCTCCATGTCCATCCACATTGCTGGCAGTCAACGGTCTTCATCTTTGGTTGCAAAAGGTTGGCAATTCCCAGATCCTGTCTCAGTGTCTATTCACCCACCTTCTTACTGTTTTTTATCCCAAAGGTTGGCAGTTCACAGCTTCTTGTCTTGGGCTCCCACCCAGAGCTTAATCTGTGTCTCAATCTGCAGTTTGCAAGCCAAGCTACCTGGTTACATTCCTCAACATCAGGTGCACAGTCCTATATATAAAATGCATTTTTTCTAGATAGAACAAGAATATTTAAAAGATTTTGTTAAAAAAAAATCCATAAACAGATGTAATCCCCTTTCCAGATGATTATATAAAGGATTTGAACACTGTACAGATTTCAGTATTGTAGATAATCATTATCCAAGTTGAAAATCATAAAGTAATGCAGATACTCTATAAGATGTTACTATATATGATCAGATTGTGTATAAATATGTTTTAAGGCACCAAATTTGACTAAGGATTTATTTTCTCCTTACTAAGTTATCTTAGGTCCCAATTTAGTCCAGCAAGTCCCTGGTTAATTACCTAAATTTTAATCATATACTTAGGTCACATTGACTTGAATAGAATTTAGGCATGGGGTCATAATCAAACATTTATGGACATGTTTCCTTAAATGAATGCTATTACTAGTTTGTGAATCTCCAATACTTAGAATCAGATTCTACTCATAAACTCATCATAAAGCCTTAATATAGGCAGAACATCAATAAACTGGGTTACTCCTATGTTGCTCTTTAAGCCAGGAATATGGAAAAATCTGTTTGTTTACTTTACGGAAAGCTCAATCAATCTTTTTCACTTATGTTGGTCTGTTATATTAAATCAAAGTGGGTGTACCTTGCCAAAATGTATTGAAATGGATGACAAAGCTCAAAGTAAATAGAAACTGCAGTAGAGATTAAATGACTTGGGAGACCCTTCATTTTAGCTCTGCTACATAGTGCAGAAAGTGAAGTCTGTGAATATTAAATATTATAAATAGTATCTTTGTAAAGAACTGTATCATTAGCCTCATTTTATTGACAATTAGCCAATTGATACTTTGACAATTGACAATTAACCAAATGATAGACCATGGATAACCTTGGACTTCGTCAGCTGGTATGAAAAGTTCCTGCTGCAAATGTCTTTTCTGCTGTCCTTACCTATTCTGCTAAGTATTGAACCGGTACCAAATTGCAAGTAGTGTCACTGACAAATACTGCGTTTAGAAGGGCTGATTTAACAAAGTAGCAGAGCAGCAGGCTGGTTATGGCAGTGACAGCAGCACTAAGAGGATTTCAAAGCATTGTTAGACTTTCTAAATCTTTCCCTTATCATCTTTCCAGTTTCTAATTTGCTCACTCATTCAATGCAATCTCTTTTCAGAAGTCATTCTGTTTCCCTTTCTGGAAGTCAAGTAGTAAACTGGAGTTATTCCCTGATGCACTACCTTGGTTCCTTATTTTTTTGGCAGATATATATTAATGACTTATTCAAGCTATTCCAGCACTTAACTTGCTGTATCCTGGGCAGAGAGAAAAGCTGCAATAGGCTATAGAAGTATGTAATTGGCCTTCATGTGCTGCCAGTCCTCCTGCTAGATGTGACTATGCCAAATATCAAGATGGAAGTGGAAGAGAGGAAAACTAATCTGCAGAAAGCATCCCAAATTCAATTAGAAATGCTTGCTATGATAGAAATTAGCACTGAACCGAATAAATTCCAGGCTTTGGCAGATTGAAGGTATGAACGCCAGATGCAAAGTGATAGTGTGTGCAAAGGTTGATTCATCAGAGGAAGTAGCAGCCAAGATATTGGTGAGATAACCAAGAAACCAGAGAGATGGTTTAAGGTACTGAAATATGTAAAGCACTTGGGAAGATGATTGCAGAAAACGTCAGCAAATACATCCTCAGTGGAATACAGCAGGGTCTGGAGAGAAACAGCTGCTGGAGTAAGATTGGAAACAGGTGAAAGGGCAACAACAGATGTATCCCTCCTTGGTAAGATTGTATATCCCTTTCTGTTTCATTGGGAACACAGAACAGCAGGCAGCAAGGTCTACTTACATAATACAGTATGCCGAATTGAAAAAGAATCTGCTAAAAACCCCAAACTAAATAGTGATTGGCTTTGCACAGCAGAAGTCTGTAGAAATGACAATTGAGAAAACAACTTATGTGAATATACAATTGCACTAGCACCAGCAGTTTTTTGCAAAAGATCGTTGAAGACCCAGTAAATCATATAAACCTGATTAAATTAGTTTCTTGAAAGTCAATGCATTATTCTAAGTCTTTGAATAATCCATGTAATATATACCAACTTTATAGCAGAATTCACTCTGAGAAGGGTAGCAAACACATTTCAGAGGTCAAAAATGAGGATTTGAGAAGAGATGTTCCTTGAATTTCGTGTGATTGATTTTAGACAGGTGCAAAGCATTGAACTTAGGAGAAATAAGATACATATATTTGAAATAGGAACTAGCTGACTGTGTAGTTGAATGAGAAAGATAAAAGGCTTAATATAGACTTCAAAACGAATAGAAGCCACTAGTGTGATCCTGTTGCAAAACAGGAAAATCTCATTCTTGAATGAATTAAAATGACTGTTGGATGGAAGACACAGGAAGAAATCTTTTTTTTCTAACTCTTCCTGACTTTAGTGAATCCTTGGCCAGAACAGAGTCCAGCAACGTGGTTTAGAGAAGACTGTGATATGTTGCAGAGAGTCGTAAGACTAATAAAACATTTAGAAAAAGTAAACTATGAAAAAAAAGAAAGGTTAAAATAATTTCATTTATTCAGTCTATCAGATAGAACAATAATGGACAAATTTATTCTATTAGGTAAAAACTTTGATAATGACAGCAGTGAATGATTATTCTCCGTAATCATAAGGTCTAAGACAAAGCAGCTGAATTTTCAACAAAGACTTAATTTAGAATCTGGGGAAATTTCTGAAAGTCATGGGTTAATGAAGCAATATGAGAAGACAATTGCATAGACTGTTGGGTTTTGTTATTTGTTTGTTTGTGGGTGTTTTGGTTTTTTTAAGAGGCAGTACATATTCTTTCAGTGTTTGTTGAAGTAATTTTTATCTTGCCTGTGTTGCAGGTAGGACTAGGTGAAACCTTCAGCTCTGTGATTTCTAAGATTCTGTGCTCAAATGACTGAGAAATTTACCAAATACAACAGAAATTTTCTACTCAACCGAAAAACAGAGAGGCTATTAATCAGGATGTTTTATGAAGAACTCCAATGACTAATGAATTCTTGGTAAAGATGAATGGAAATAACCTGCCAATGTGAATGACATTCATTGATTATGAGAAAGTTACTGACTAGCATCAGAGAAAGAAAAATGCTGTTCTGAAAACGACCCAAGCATAACAAAACACTATCTACAGTTTCTGAGAAACAAGTGGGCTGAACTGTGGCTGACACAGATGGGAAAGAAGAAAAAGAGAGCCCAGAGCAGTGCTTTTTGTCTGCAGTCTACTAGTGGTACATTTATATAAAAGTACCAAAAGGGTCCAGCACAGTCTGAAGATACAGTGTGTGAACTTGGATGAGTCAAAATCTCACTCTGATCTCATATCTGCAGCAAAGATGGGGTGCAGCATCCCACATACAGGGTAATGAAAGTCCAGGTTCAAACAGACTGTGAAAAGGGAGTTTAGGAGGGAATTTGGTTGGGGAGGGGGAAGGAAGAATGCTGGTGTTCTGCCAAAATACATTTAGTTCTGACTTATAAAAACAAAACCCCTGCAACACTGAATGCTTATTGCAAATTAAGTTAAAAGAATTCATACTCCCTTAACTTAGGCTTTAACTTTGGCCAAATTCCTTTGAAAAGGTGGAAAGTGAAGAGCTATCAAGATGTCTTAATTTCCAAACACCATTTCTTTTCATCATTTTCTCATGGTTTTTTATAATCCCAACCACTACAATACATGTTCTGTCTTGGTCTGTGGATGTTTCTACTTTATAAATGAATACATCTACAGCTGCACTGAGCAGGAGGAAAAGTAAGATAAAATCAGAAAAGAGGCATTTTTTGATTAGAAGAAATAAAAGAATAAAATATGTGGAAAATGGCAAGGTTGAACTGTTCAAAAATCACAAGAAGGAAGTCAGCAAACTGCCCTCACCTGCTACATTACTCTGTATTAGCATTTTTATTTCTCTATTAGAGTACATTAAAAAAGACATTGCAACAGAACAGGGATTACTTACAGGGAAAATGCAATAAAGTGTGGTCAAACAAACTGTACAGTGGGCTCGTGATGGCAGCAGTCAGGGATGAAACCTAAGAAATGGGAAGGATATTACTATCGTGTCAATAAATGTAATTAAGACTGAGATGATAATTTTATTCAGAATCTGTATTTCCTGCTTGCTAATGTCTCGCTCAGAAATTTACCTTTCCAAATGATGCATCTCATATTAGTTCTCTTCTAGTTCATTCTGTAGTACATTTGCATTAGAGACAAGCAGAAGAAAAAAGAAATTGTTTTACAAACAACATCAGTTCCTAGTATTAGGAATGAATTAATTGAAAGAAAAATATGTTATGAATGTTTTGTCCTGCTTATTCTAAACTTGAATTGAATTTTCACAAAATCTTTAAATTACCTGTGTGGAAGGAAAACATCTGCTTGCTTGTTTGATTTTGTTATAGGTCTATTTATACTTTGTTATTCTTCGCTAGCTCAAAAATTTGTGTACAAAACATTAACTTTGGTGTATGGTGTACAGTCTTTCTTTAAAATATGTGTGTGCCAGAAGAATCCTGTGGGGGCAGAGAGGAACACATGTTGCCCAGGGACAAACGTGGGTCCTGTGTACCCGCTGTTTTGAGGCTTGGCTGCCACAGCCAGGGACAGTGGAGTGCAGCCCCTTCCCACTGTTGATCCTGAGGTCAGGCTCCTGGGCACACAGTGGTATACCATGCTTCCATCCTGGGAGCTGTTGCCAGCTGCATTTCAGCCCAGCTTCAGCCCTGCTGCCTCACAGCCCTGCCTTCAATTGCCCTGCGGGTCCAGACCCTGTCCCCATGGTCCTGTCCAGCCATCCAAGGGCTGTGCCTAGCCCTTGTTCGCTTCTCTGGACCTGGTCCTATCCCTGACTCAAGAACATCCTGACCCACTGCTGAGCAGAACAGACTGCTCAGAGTGGCCAATTGCCTCAGGTTCTACCATACAGCAGTGCAGGGTGTAATGTCAAAAGTCTTGTTGAGGTCAGGGGACCTGTGACTGCTTCTGAGGGTTATGTACAGGAGTACACCCTCAACACACCTCAGCTTCCCAAAAGGCAGGACTTGGGCACATACCCATCATCCCAGTCATCCTTGTTGGTGCTAATTCCACCCTGCACACTTGGCTGTGTGGAAGCTTCTGTATCACTGATGGCAATTGTACCAGCCGTGGTCCTGCAGAAGGCGTGGGACTAGGCAGAGACCTTCACACAGGAATATGTCCTGATGCTGGACCCAACACTTTTGCAAAAATTTGAACTTGTGTGATCACAGTATGGAATACCTGGGAGACCTGACACATGGAAAGAACTTGGCAAATGCCTCAAGGATGCCTTGGGTAGCTCATAAGATTTAAAGGGCAATGCATTCGTTTCCCTTAATTCAGCAGTAATATCTCCATCAACAACAAATATTGCAGCCACTGAGGAGGAGGTGTCAGAGAAGACAAATGGGCACCAAAAGTCTGCAGAACTGTGGTGAAATATACACAACTGTAAGGAATTGTTGTGTAGGGTCTAGCTGTCTTCAAAGGATGATTTGTATTGCAGCGGCTTGGAGAAAAACTGAGTGTGATAAATGTAAATGCATAACATAAACCTAGTTAATTTCTTAATTCATTACAATACCTCTTTCCTATAAGCAGCTTGGAAAATTATTGATTAAACAAACAAACAAATCCTAGGTTGATTTTTGGCTGGCAACTACTCCAGCCCTAAATCAAATGTTGAATCTCAGGCAGCAGTGTGCTTATCAGCCTCAGGTCATGTCCTTAATGCTCAATGAAAGGGAAACCTGTTTCTCATTCAGTGATTGCTCAGCTATAATAAACTGCTAACATTTTTTAATTTGATGCTTTACATACTCATTATACTTTGGTATCACATAACAGTGCAGAAGGTTTGACTTTTTCCCCAGGAGCAATTTTCTCCTGAAACCTGAACATTTCATTGCTGCACTGTAATTTAAAGGGTTATGGAGACTTGGTGGAATAAATTACAATGTTTATGAAAATAGTCAAAACCAAAGACAAGCTTAAAAAAAGACCACCCAGCTTCAGCACATGTACTTTTCAGTGGCTTCAAATCACACACAGGGGCACAAGTTTTGGACAGAGTACTTTAAACTGTTACGATCTTTATCTCTACAGGAGAGGAAAAGAAATTCACAGCATAACTATCTTAAAAGCTGATTTATTATGATACTTTTTTCTCTGGTATATACCCATTTTTATATATATTAAAAAAAAAACAAACAAAAATCCAACCCACACAACCATGTTGAATTTATTTATCCAGTTAGAGAATACGGAGAAAATACTCATCAAAGTGCCTTACATAACAGAACAACTAATCTAATATCAGAAAATAAGACAGGCTTTCAGGCATCAAAGCTTAAGCTTTCAGCTTTCCTTCAGACTGTATTTCTATATGAGTCAGAGGGGGTGGGAATGGGCATGAAAGCTGTGTTAAATCATCCGTTGCAAAGGGAAAATAATAAAGAATTCAGGTTAATAATTAGAAAGAACCTTAAAATTAATTTAAAAAAGCAACAGGACACAAGAGGTTATACTTTATTGAGCCAGGAATGCACATTGTGAAGCATAATACTGTACGCCAAAGCACATTCAGTCACCTGAGGTACCTATTAAAAGATCAGTTAGACATAGGCTGATATTTAAAACAATTCTTACTCACAACAGTATTTAGGATATGTTGACAATTTGTACATACTCATTCATGGTGGCAAACAGTTTTTAGTGGGAATATGGTAGAGATACACTACCAAAAATAATTTTGTTTCTCCACTGTAATCTCCTTAATTCAGCCTCTGTAGCAGCTCCTTAAGAGCTTCTGCATAACATGAAAGTCCATTCTCCACTATTTGGTGGATTGTTTCTTCAAGCTGATGCTTCTTTGAATACTCTTTGTCTGTGTCTATATTGCTATGATGTTCAAAACCTGAGTGTGGTGGTGGCCCAGCCGGTGGCTGGGGCTCCGGAGGACAGTGGACCATTGGCCCTGCCTGCCTTCTCCATGTGGATTAATGAGAGTGTTAAATGGGCAGACTATTCCCCTCATGACAGCGAGTCTGAGGGGGATGGGGAAGGCAGGCAAGGGTAGTTTCATGCCACTTGCATGTGTCCATCAGATTCCGTCTCCTCCCACACCCCCTCACAGTTATTTTAATAGTCATAATGTACCAGAAAGTTCAGTTGTCAGGGTTTGTTCATTGGTTCAGCTAACGTATTCCTCCCCTTGGTTTTCCCCATTGGATGTTCCCGGTTATGTAATGTTTTCCTATGGCTTGTTCCCCTGTTCCACCTCCTTAAACCGCCCCTTTTCTGTCCCTTTTAAGCCTCTGCACACCCTCCTTCCTGGCTTTTGTAGCACCTCCCTTCGGTTTCTAATAAACCCGGACTTGCTTCTACATTGAGTCCTTCCCACTCCTTTGCTGTCGAGCTGCCACATTGTTCCCATTCACTGATGCTGTCCCCTGGATGAGCTGTGCCTGCTCAGGCTGTTGCCGGGCGACCAGAGGCTGCTTAGCCTGGTGAGGCTGCAGTGGTCCAGCAGATAGCCGAGCGCAGGTCAGGTGGCACTCAAGCCTCCAGGCAGCTTGAGAACCGGCAGTGGCCGGCAGCGACACCTGGGCCTAAATTCTGTTGTCACTCAATTTGCAAATACTGTTTCATTTCCTCCATCAGAAGTGAGCTAAGTGATTTTTCAGGCAGGAAAGCACAGGCAAGATGATGTTTTTTGTGGCAGGATAAAAAGAATTCAAATTTGTGGTGCCTTCCAACACAGCATGGAAACTAGCCCCCGTCTTTCGCTGTTAAAAACCAATCACTGAACTTGAACACTGCTATCACAGGCAGTGTACTTGTGGCTTTTTAGATAGAAAGGTTGAGTGTTTTTAGAAATTAGCTGAAAAAAAGTGTATCTCTTAAAAGGAAACCACCAAAACTGCAGAAGAGTAGGTGCTGCCTCATGGCTTCAAAAATAAGCAAGCACTCTGGACATATATCTCTCCTTCTTTACAAAATGTTACAGCATAAACCACATAATCATAGATTGACAGTATCTCTCAAGATAAGAAAAGGGCAGAAAAGAAATCCAGAATTAGGAGGGAAGGAAACTAGGGGAGATAAGTGACAGAAATATAGAGGCCTCAATAGGTGCTTGTATAAATATATGGCTGTAGAAGGAAACAGAGTTTTGCGAATACCATAGGAATATAAAAGCCAAAGGGAGGTGTGAAACCAAAACACCAGAATAGAGACAGAACGAAACAATAGGGATGGAATAAATGTTTTCTTTCTGAAGGAAGGTTTTGATGTATAGCTATGGTTGACATTCAGGCTGACAATAATCTTTGACCTGGCAAGGGACTTAAATTACACATGTAGATTAGAATTTTGCTGTAAGATCAGATTTATTACTTCTGTTCAGTCCAGAACCATTTCCAGTACTGGATACACATTTTTGACACAAAAGTCCAAGAATCCTGTAGTAGCCAATCCTTGTATAAGCTCTCCCATGTATTTCCTAAAAGTTAGGGATTGTTTCAAGATTAAAGCTTATCTTGCTTTATTCTACACATATGCTACAGATATTCATGTTGTTCTTATAAGCCTCTAATACTTCTTTGAATTTTTAAAGTTCTTTGCATCAAACAATACCAACTTTTAGCACGCTCTACTTGGTCCTCTACTGATTTCTCCTCTGAAAAGCTCATTTTCTCTCAGTCGGGAAAAGAGAAGGATTTCTGACAACTATACCTACAATCTTCTGATATTTCAGTTGGTGTGTGAAGTTAGCTGTGGTGATTTTGATAATCAGTTACCATGTCTGATATGTGTGCATCTAAATTACCATTTAACTCAGGTGAGAAAGACTTTTGAAGCAAATTTTCCAGCTGTAACCACTTTGGTTTGCAATGTGGAGTTATTTAAGGGTACATAAACTGAATTACTTTGGGATGAAATTAATCAAAATAATTCCAGCTTCTATGTGGAAGCCAGAAAAAGGTGCAAGACTGGAGATAATCTGAAGTAAATATTCGACAAGCTGTGTATATATGGACATCAGTTTTCAGCAACAGCTGTTTCACTCAATAGATATGCTCACACTGCCTAAAAGAAACTACTAATGCAAACATGACCATAACCATCTTTAATCAGTTTTACAGGGATAAAGTTTTTCATATAAACTCCTTTCTCGTTCTGTTGTGTTCATTCCTCCAGTATATGTCCTATTCTTTATACATTGCAAGAAACAGATCAGTAAGTTGAGGTGAAGGAAGTTAGGCGCAAGTGAGTACTACCTAAATTTGTGGGTGGCTTAAATTTGTGGTGGGAGAGAGGTGATGAAATTCAGTAACTGTTTGAAAGAGGGACCATCAGTAGGTAGAGATGTGGAAAGATTAAATCTCCCTTGAGAAGATGAAAGGACAGCTCAGTAATTGGGAACAGCAAGGACCCATTTGGAGAGCAGAGAGGAAAAGAGAAGTAGTTAAGATAGCACAGTTGTTTTCAGATCTTCAGTTCAACACCAATGCACTAAAGTAGTGATCTGAAAATAAAAGAGAATGGGGTGGGAAAAATGTTGTGTTGTTTTATTTTATTGAGAGTTTTTATCATGAATGCACATTTGTGATTGCTAATTTTATTATAAAGAGAGTTTATAAAAGAATTACATCTATCCCTCTGGTTATACACTAGAAATAACTAATGTTTTGGCAAAGAACATGGAGTTTTCCTACTCATTTCAGGTATAGTCAGACCTATTGTGCATGCATGACATAGTACTAGGATTATACACTGTAGTATTATTCAAATATGCTAAGTCCCATTGACATAATAGTCAGGGGAGAGTATGGCTTAATGTATCTGTAATCCACATATTAAAGCTCTCTAAGTATGATTTGACATGACAGTCCATAATGCCTCTAAGCTTTAACTTTCTATTGTGCCTGTGACATATACTCCACAAATTACAGTGTAGGACTGTCTTGTGAAACTCCATTTCTGATCTATATGTGGGTTACGTTTATTATTTATTTATTTATGTGCATGTCTCTATATACATATATATGTCTATAGCTTCCAAATATCCACCCCGACAAGATGGGAATTCAGAGATGATTCCTTCTTCCAGTCTTTAGTTCCCCCTGCTGTGCCTATGTGTTGAAGTTAAGTAACCTTGAAAGGCTTTAGAACATGTCTGTGCCATCAGCAGGGGAGTAAAAAGGGAGGTGTATGTGGGAGCACTAATACTTAAATTGCAAGCTGCCAACTCCACTGATATGTCACAAACACTCAGGGAGCCTCTGCATGCCATAGTCATCCTCCTGCGTTCTCATCAAGCACTCACTAAATATGGTAAGTTCCTACTTCCTAGCTTGCAGTTGCAGGAAGGATCCTGGAGGGTTTGATAGCTGAACCTTTCCCAAAGATCATGGATATCAGTGCCATGGAGTTAATGGAGCAGTTGTGTGGTGGCAGTTGTGTTCTCCCTTGTGAAGTCACCTTGTTTTTATGAAAAGGTGAGATGGCAGCTGCTGGGGAGGGGTGGCTGCATGTTTCTTCTAAGGACTGAAGAGCAGCTGAAATGGGTGGCAGTGACCATAACATGACAGACCTGCTGCCAGTAGCATCTATGATGAACTTATGTGACTGCCTTGATAATTAGCTTTGAGACAAAAATCCATAATTGAGACTGTCTGGTATCATCTGTGGGTGCTAGAACCTGTCTGCTTACACAGTGGAGCAAGCTACTTAATGGTGTGCGCTTTGGATGTTTAACTAGGCATATGATGATTTTTTCATCAGTGCTAGCAACAAAGCTGTATCTGTCAGAATTAGAAGGCAGCTTCAAAACCAGCTCCAGCTAGGTAATGTTTGTATCCCCACAAAATTGCTCTTTGGATTTCTTGATGAGGCGAAGGAGTGTATCATGGCAGGAAGCATATGTGAAGGAAGAGGAACCCTAAGTAACAAAATCCCTTTTGAATCATATTGAAAATAACCTCATAATCAGAGTTTGACATATACACTCACACACACACACACACACACACACACACATATAAATACTTATACAGAGAGAGATTCTAAAATAATTTGAGTGCCTTCATAAGTTTAAAGATCTCACAATTTTATGACAATGCAGCCCTAGTCACTACTTCAGGGTAGGGAGAGAGAAGATTCAGGCAAATGTTATTTTAATAATAGACTATGCATTTACATCTATAAGCTCTTCTCTGTTCACACAGACATCCTATCATTAGCTCCATCTAATGCTCCAAATTTAATATTCTTTGTCTTTTTCTTAAAGAATGAGAGTGCCTGTCTATATGATTAAATCACTATAAGGAAAAGGTCTGACATTGTTCTTCCTATACTGCAGATCATGTTGAGAAATATGATAGTTCTCATTATGCAGCGTTCCTTTCACTGGGCCTGATCAGGTTCCACAAATAGGAAATGTTCAAATTGCCAACATTCATTTGCACAGCTTGCCTGTTTGCCTGCTGCTTTTCCACTGGGACCTGTCCCAGGCCGTTTCAAAACCTTTCAGTGAACACTTATATTAGTCTGTTTTTTCCACTCTTGTACTTGTGAACCGACTGATAGTTTTTTATGGTATCTTTTAAACATTTATCTCCGTGTTTACTGCCACCAAAGCAACACGTTTCCTGAGTCGCGTCTATACAAAAATGCACACCAGAGACTCTTTCTTTCAACAACTTCTAATTAGGCAGCTGAGGTTGAGGTCTGAGCAAAGCAATTTTAAGGGTAACTTCCTTGAGCTGGCTCCAGTGCTTCCTGCTTACCAGAGCTCACTGCCTAAGAAGCTTATCAGCTAACTTCCTGCTGGTGAGACACTTGCCAATCATCTGACATTGCTCCTTCACTGTATCAGTGAGCTGGACTGCTGTTTTGAGAATAATAAGAAGTAGAAAGAGGAACTGACCTTGTACAAAGGAGTGTTAGAGCTTGCATGCAGAACACAGCCGATGTTGCAAGCAGTGATTTCATTTCTAGGGCACACACAGTATTAGGTGAAAATATTGCTGTGTTTCTGCCTGGAATCCATGCAAATCTGGCCTTTGCACAGCCTGTCTCTTTCAGCTCTTGATATTGGTTGCCTTGAAATTTTTAAGGGATTTTTCACTTTTCCCATATTGAAGGGATGGTTCCCTTCTGTTGTTTTCCCTCTCCTAACTTCACTGCCTGACAATGTTATTCTAAAAGCAAACAAGTTTTCTGGTATGTTGTTCTTAATTCTGCTTTTTCACAAAATAACAGCTCAGTCAGTACAAGCAGCCTTAAACTTGGAGAGGTATGTAGCATGTAGCATCAAAGTTGTTTCTGAGAACTTTGGATTGGACATTGGCCCATTTGGCTCATAGGTGAAATTAGAAAGTATCCCTCTTTTTATTGCACCTTAGATAACAAATACAGATTTTTTTTCTTTCTATTCTATTTAAGCAAAAGCACTACACATAGAATAAGGGTTTTTTTCTGCTATTCCATCCCAAACTTTCCCCTCGTTACAGTTACATCATTATTCCTGCTAAGCGTAGTGTACTTCATCCATCAGTAAAGAAATTGGAGGAAAACCACAAAAAGGTACATTTGAAGTTATATTTGGTATACATTAAAAATGTTCATCTGTCCAGATTAAGATTTTATAACATAGATGTGGGGGAAAAAAACCCCAACAAAACAAACACATAAAAATTATGGCTTCATAGCATTCTCTTATTACAGACTTGTCCCTGAAAGAGCTCCTGTATTTATACAATCTGTGAAGAATTCTGTAGGTTTTATACAAAATTTTTAACCTTTTCTTTTTATAGTGTTCATTTGAAACAACAGAATTTGTTGAAGAATTAACCGGTATCAAATGTCTTGACGTTCTAAAACAAGGAAATGCCTCTGCTAAATTTAAATAGTTACTATAAACAAATAGAGGATGTTTACCACTCTATCAGTTCCTCCACACATTTTCTATGATTATATATCTAAACCAGCTACATTCTTACTACAAGCATTAACTGACTTTATGGAGCTTTGTGCTCTCAGGATTATTCCAATGGAGAGATGAATGATTTCTTTTCTGTGATAAGTATATTCTAAATACTCAGACACTGAGAGAAAGAAATGGATAGGACATAACTTTATCCTTTGTGTGAGACTTTGAGACAGGGAAGGAGTTTCTTCTTCTGATTTTTCTTCATCCCATATGTTAGGCCATGACACAACTCATTTCTGACCATGCTGCCTTATGCTTTATTGGCTGCTTGCCCATTCCTTGGGGCAATTTCACAACATGTCTTGAGCTCTATTTGAGTCACTCCTCTGAGGTTGATTTTGTCCCTTGGTGCCAATGTCTGTAATATAATTGCTTGTGTACAGGCTGCTTGCAGACAGAATTCTTCTGCTGGGTACATTTTGACACACCCCATGTGGTCCTCATGGTTTGCCAAAGCACTTGCTGCACTACAACCTGTTTCTTATCAGCAACAAGTGCCTTCCATGATTTTTTTCTCCCCTCTGCTATCCAGGCATTATTTCTCTAAGTATACCTGTATTTTGGGGGGATATTTCTCTGTGCAAAAGGTAGTTAAAAGCTAAGGGTAATAAAAGCAATCATAGAGTTTGTTGGATCTTTATTGTTACCGAGTCACAATTAAGAATTTAAAGAGAGAGTAATTTAATGACATTGATTAGATCCATAAAAAAATTCCAGGCACAACAGCTCCCCATCTTTTATGCAATCAAGTTATTCATGCAGAGAGAGCAGAACTGGCTTAATTTCCCACTTTGGTATGACAGACTCCACAATATCCTTTAACTAAACCAGTAAGTTATTCTAGGCAAGGGCATGTTTTAACTTTTCTCATTGAAACTGTAAGAATGCTCAACACAAAGCTGAAGAATAATGTTTTAAAAGTGAACACAAGAGAAGCATCATTCTAGCTCAGTGGTTTAGGCATTCACCTAAATGAAACAGTGCTTTGTTCAGGACTCTATTCAAAGAGCTGTTTATGCATTTTACCTTTAGTGGTCTTTGGATAAATGCATTAAACACTATAGAATAACAGGGAAGTCACTGCACAGTCAGTTCCTCTAAGTCAGGCAAGACCAGAGTTGGATTTTTTTGTCAGGATTGCAGTACTTGCATTTAAACATCTACATTCCAAATTCCACCTTACCACAAAAGTCTTTGAGATTAAGTCTTGTGGATATTACTTTGTCTGCCTTAAAGGGATTACTTTTTATTATATGATATCATCGATATTAGCAGGCATTGTTGATCTCAAATGAGTTTGCAAGTACTCTGGGACTCTGGGGATCAGTTTCTGGTACTCAGAGCTGTAGGTTAGTTTATTTCCAAACTGAAGGCATTGAAGTTACTGTGCAAGTATTTAGAATGGATAAAGCCAACTGCAATGAATTTTTTTTTTTATATTCAATCACCTATTTATGGAAAGGTACAAAATTTGTACAGATATTCCAGCAGTCCATCTGCACTAGCTGCCTTTCTGATGTTACTCAAAAGTTTTGAGTTAGGATGAATTTGCTGAGACTAACACTGTTAGTGCAAACAAATTACATTAACATAATAATTCAATGCATCCTGAAGCACTGTGTATGGACAAACCATAAAGTGATGAAATATGCATTTAAAGATCCAGTCAGTTGCTAGTGCTTTCTGTCTTTTTTAGCAGGATACAGGAAGGAAATCCTGTAGTATCATAAGAGTTTAGAAACAAAGAATGAAAAAATGATTCATGATCACATTGTATTTTTTTATTACTGTTTCCTGTTCTTGGACTGAATGCATAGACATAGCAAGCGTAAATGAAGAGTCAGGTAATCCCACTTTTTTAAAATTAAAAACAGCTTTCAATTCATTTAACATTTGTCTAGCTAGGTTGTTACTCTGTCTAAAAAACTGTCAGTTTTCTATCTTTCATCTGTAACTATTTTCCTATTTGGAAGGCAGCAATTTTTTCTAGATATAAGTGTCTAAGTAGCTGTTTAACTGAAGTGTACATTTATTTATGGCTAGAAAGACATGCTAAATTACCTGAATTTAATCAGGTAATTAATATACCCCATTCTTCAGAAATGCCTTCTTATTTTTTTCAACCAAGTTGCATTCCTTTTGATTGATAAAAAAGCCAAGGATGTCCTTCCCTCCAGTCTCTTTCTTTTGTACTTCAAAAAAGAGAAACATTCTTGCATGAAAGAAAAACAGTTCTGATTTAATTTTAAAAGAAATCGAAAAGAAGTCAAACTTTCATCTTAATGCTAATATTATACCTGAAATGCCGATTAACTGGTTAGTGATCGATACAGTGAGCTAAGGTTCAGTTTCTCACCTGCTACACTTTATTATGTCTCTAGAACGGTACCTCCACATCTCATCTCTGTGGACAGCCAAGTGTGAACCTGTTGCCAGGCCGAAGTATATGCTGCACACACCTAAAGCGCTAAGTGCTAAAGGGTCTTGTGCTCACATTCCAAATTATGCACCCTACGTGGTGCCCATATACACCACTTCAGCCTTGGTTCCATCAAATTTTCACCAAAACAAACTCTTCCTGTGCATTAAACCACGAAAGCTTTATGCACTCACAAAGTACCCCTTGTTTTGATTCTACTGGAAATGGCTGTAGTACTTCATGTGAATGAAACATGAATCATGATAAGTCCTCCAATCTTCAACCCTTTTTCACTCCTTTTGAAAATCCCCCACCAGAAGTATTTTCTCAAGACAGGATTGCAGATATGGGTCTCCTCTTGGTACTGTGGACAGGGATCAGAGTGAAAAGAGTACTGTTAAGTCTATCTTTAAGGCTCTGTTCACATCAAGAAAACTGCTTTCTTTGATAATGACGTTATCAAATACAGTTATTTATTTCATGATATGGAGCACACTGCCTGGGGGATCATGAATAATTTATTGGCTGAGATTGAAAAGATATTTTTATGCCTGGGCCTTGTATTGGGAAGATGAAAATAGCATTCCATTCTTTAAAGAATTCAAGAAGTTCTGAGCAATCAACAATTAAGTGAATTAGAGCAAGATTTAAGGGTTTTTTTCTAGGCAAATGTGAGTGCGGAGAAATAAAGGGACATAAAAACCTTAGGTTATATATGCTTCATTATGACGACAAGACATTGAAGGTTACTCTTGCCCTTTCCTTTTTTACAGTTGGATGAAGAGAATAAATGGGCTGTGCACACTGATGCTGTCCCACAAATTGGCAGCCTGCAGAGCTCATCCAACAACAATGGAGGAAGAGCCTTTACTTGTAGTTGAATGGCACAAGATAATTTTCCCCACAGAAATTGGAAGAACTGTCCTCCCTTTGACTACATACTAAGGTGATGTTGCTAGGACAAGATGTAAAGTCAAAAAGCTTCTCCCATTAACTTGTAAGCTCCTTCTCTGTTTTATTAATCAGCAAACTTCTCATACAGTTATAGTGCTGTATAAGTAATAAAGTAGATCATAACAGAAGCTTCCCATTAGCCATTTCAAGCATGCAAACACACATTCCTTAAAAAATCAAATTTCATGATTTGGAAGTTTACTTTAAAGTGGCAGTTTCCAGAAGCTGTATAACACAGTTATGTTCCTTGAAAACTTTGGGGAGGATAGGAGCAGATCAGCAGCATGCAGTTTCCAACAAAACTGTGAAATATTCTTTCTGGTAAATGTACTCTATTGTTCTACCTTGACACTGAACTTTTTTTGTGCCTTCCATTTCTGCATAGGTATTGTATTTGGCATTTCATCACCTTGTATGAAAAGCATTAGGGATGCATGAAGGGTGTTAAAAATATGGATCTGAGACAACTGCCAATGCAAAAATCACAGTTTTGAATTTAAATAATTGAATCTATCATGAAGTTGCTAAATAGAATATTTGGTAATGAGTATTCATGCAAATAAACTCAGAGACTGGTTTAGAGCAAAGTAGTGGAAATTGTTAGCAATAGGGAGTCTCAAGTACATGGCATAGCTTTTTCTGCTTGAAAATTAACCCTTAATTTTAACCCTTAATGTCATGTTAGATAAGACATTTTCTTTAACTAAAATACTATGCTGCAATATTATAACAGCCCTTTCTAAAGGATATTTTTTTTTCCTTTTGGATTTTTTTTAAATTCTAAGCAGTAGAAAGAAAGTATAGAAAAAATAATAGAGTTTTTAACATTTTTTAAACTCCTAGAACGACAACATTCACAAAGAAAGGGGTTTCTAGCTGTAGGGACTAAAAATATTTAAGTAGAAAAATATTAGCATGTATAAGATACAATCATACGATTTTTTTCCACTTAAATTACTTTGCCATACATTTACAGTGGGTATTAAATGTTTTGTCTCAGATTTCAGCTATTGAGAAAAAGAAATTTCTGTATTTTCTTATGGGAATCGACAAGAAATTCACAAAGTGTGCCACATCTTCTCTCAGGAAGCTTAATATGAAAGAAAATGATTGTTTAACATAGTAGGGAAATTATCCTGCATAGTTCATTATCCTGCAACTTTGCATTCTTAATGGATGAATCTCTTTTGTCATGCCATAGCTGCTTTAATGCAGAAAATCAGTATTCCCAAATACCATGTTCCAAAGGGCTGCTCTCACCATAAAATTGGCTAGTGAAGTAAAGGTATTAAAAGGTATTAAAAGCACCTCTTTGTAGCTTTCTAGAAAACAATCCACTGTTCATCACGGTAGAAAACAGAGGGACAATTCTCTAGCTCAGTACTGTGGGTGTGCCTGAAAAGAAGATGGATAACCATACTGGGTTCTGCTTCTAGGATTCTCTAAAGGTGTCTTTAGAAAAAACAAACAAAAAACCAAACAAAAACCACCACCAACAACAAAATAAAGAAAACAACACTTTTTGAAGATGAGATCAACACTGAGCTCTTTTCTAATGTCTGAATGCTCTCAGTGTAAGAAAACTAGTAAACTCTGATCACCTTCCAGGACAAGAGCTATTAGGTGAAGAGAGAGCATGGAAGTATGGTCTCTGTCCTTTTCTTCTGGTCTGTTTTGTTTGGTTTTTTTGTTTTTCCTCTGTTCTGAAGGAAAATGAATGTATGTCTGTGACCAATGTGTATGGATCATGCCTGATGTGTGGTGTGCATGTTTTGTGCTTGCCTAGCAAGTCAAGCTTTCCCTAGGATTTAAGGCAATGAACACGTAGTCTAAGGATCCATCCAGACTCAGGTAGGTGTAGAGGCCAGAATGAACATGCCTGAATGCACTGAAGTTAATCCAGAAATTTCCGTATCTTGAAAGGTTCTGTGGAGTTGCATGTTTGGATTTTGAATCCTGAATTCTACCTTGTTCTCATTTTTAACAAAATGAACATTTTTCACAGTTTTATGAACATTTTGTGTTTAGTTACCTACAGGAATTCTAGCTGTTTGGGAAAAGTGAATTTCTATCTTTATCATCTTGTCATTATGCTGAATCTCTTACAGCCTTCACCCAATTATTCTTTATGTGGGTGTATGTGTTTTCTTACACTCAACTGAAATCCAGTGACTTTTACCAGAAGAGACAATTTGAGACAATCCAGTACTCTCTAGTACTTTAAATGAAAGATAAAATTTGTTTCAAAGTGAAAGCCCAAACTCTCTTTTATGTTAGTTATCATATAAATTGTGTATAGCGTTTTTTTTCTGAGGTATTTTGTCCTGATTGTTGATGCCTCTTCCATTAAGTTACTGACTCTACAGCAATGGTACTTCACTCGAAAAATCACAAATGGACAAGGTTTGCAAGATATTTCTAGACTACAGCAATAGACTTATAAGTTTAGATTCACCCTCGTAATCTCTGCTTCCTGACAGTTTTTGCAGTACTCACATTTGCTGGATGTGTTGAATTTAGTATCAAATTTCAGCATACACTAGGGATAAAAATGATGATAAAGCTAGAAAGGAAAGAATACTGAGCAGAGACCAATGCACAGGATGTGGAGGAACTAAGATAGTAAGAAATGGCTTCTTTGATGTAAAGACAATTAAAAACCCTCCAATGTAATTTGTGGTGGATTGACCCTGGCCAGCAGCTAGGCAGCACACAGCCGCCTGCTCACTTCTTATGCCAAGCAGGGTGAGGGAAAGAATAGGAGGAACAAAAGTGAGAAAACTTATGGGTTGAGATAAAGACACTTTAATAAGTAAAGGAAAAGGGAAGGAAGGAGAAAAAAAAACACGATATAGCAAAGCCAGTCATTTACCACCTCCCACAAATAGACCAAAGCCCATCCAATCCCTGAGCAATGAACAGTACTCTGCACAAAAAGTACTTTCCCAAGTTTTTTATTGCTGAGTGTGATTCCATATGGCATGGAATATTCCTTTGGTCAATTCATGTCCACTGTTCAGATTGTGTCCATTCTCAAATTCCTGCCCACTCTCAGCCTACTCACTGCAGGGACAGAGTGGGAAAGTGAGACAATTGTGGAACTACTGCTCAGCAATAGCCAAATCACTGGTATGTTGTCAACACTGCTTTACTCAAAAATCCAAACCAATATCATCTGGGCTGCAATGAAGGAGATTAACTCTATCCCAACAAGACCCGCTACACCAGCCCTGGAAAATAAGTAGAGAAATAAGGAGGGAATGAAGTCTCAAACCCACCTTTTCAACTTTATTTTTTTTTTTTATTATTTGTTGGTTGCTTTTCTGTATGGTTGGTATAACTTTCTAGTGTCAAACAGGCATTTAAAAAAATTATATTGACCATCATACATGGCGAAAAGGAAACAAACCCACAAAATAAGTCATAAAGTATGCTACATCACTTTCTAGTATTTCCCTATCACAAATAGGATCAGGTTTGATTTCTCATGGTTCACCATTGCTTTAGTGTGAGATGTGGTAAAAGTGTTGTTCTGTGAGGGTATCCCACTTACATTGCTAATCAACTCTGGTATGCTTATCAGCAGTAAGAATCCCATGGCTCTCAGAATATCTGTGAATGCCCCGTGGATTTGTATCTCTGCTTAAAGTTGTTTGGGTTTGTTTTTTTTTTTTTTTTAAAGGATTACATTTACTGATCTACACAGAAGATTATCCAGAAAGTTATAGGTAGAATCAAAGGACCATTTGGTTTAGATCTTATTACAATTTGACCTATTTTAGATAAATCTATTAAAACATTAATCTGTCTTTACATTCTCCAGAGATGTGACGTGTACAATATATTGTAAGGGCCAGGAGAAATTTACAGAAAATGTCTTCATAATCAGCAAAGACTTAGAACCTAGATGTATGCAAATTTACCTAAGCCAGATATAAAATCTTAAGAAATGTCCTTTTTCTTTTTTCTTTCTTTTTTTTTTTTTTTTTTTATGATGATAATGGTCAAGAGCAATTGAATATGAAAAATTTATGAAAATTTATGGGGTTTTATGTAACTGCTGTCATATTTGCAAGGCAAAAATACAAGAATCGCTGTAAAGATTTGAATTTAATTTGCAAAGAGAAGAGAAGAAAATTTAGTTCATAAATTCAGGAAATTTTACTTGAAGTAATTTATATTACCTGAATTTTTTTTTCTATTCATGATGTTTAGGAAAGGTAAAAATTCCTGGTGAGATTTGGATAAATGCAGGGGAAAAAAGAGTAATGTAAAAATCTGACTGAACTAAATTGGAATATCAAAGAAAGCTTGTCTAACTTCTGTAAATAATTTTGTTCAATATCAAGTGCTTTTTCTACACCTTAATGCTTCTACAGTGAAATTCTGTTGGTTTAAATAATTATTTTCCCTGACCATCTCTTACGAGCATTTCTATTGATGGTTCTGTCCTCCTAAAGACTCAACAAAAAAGAACTTTTGCCTTAATATCAGCACCTTTTAGTGCATATCCAGCATTTCAGATCAAAACACCGACCAGATTTTGCAGAGAGCTGACCCTGCTATGCCAGTTGCAACCTCACGAGCCAAGAGCTGGAAGATATTGATGTCTTAAACTGTCACAGGTCCAAGTGAGTAAAGCATAAGGACTTCAAAGACAAAGCCTGAAATTCCAATGCTGAAGATAGTGACGAAATCTCTTTGACATCTATAGGTCAGAATGATGATTTACAGGACACCAACATGGCAATTCTGCAACTACTTTTACCACATAGTTAAAGGTGTTTTTTAACAGATATGTGCAGAAATAGACATGTGGATTCTGTCAGGAAAGCCATAGGAGAAAGGTTTATTGTATTCTTTCCTCACCATTTATTACCCAAGATGTATTTACAATAACCACAATATTTTCACTTTTTGAAAGAATTATTTAGTAACCGTTTTCCAATTTAGAAAAAAAAAAACCCAAAAGTTAAAACAGGTCTACAAATTAATAAAAAAAATATATAATACTTATTTCGGACAGATACGCTGTTGTAGGCCTCTTTTCTAGTTGTTAATGAAAACTCAGAAGTGAGTAAACTCTTCTAGATTTCCCATTATATGCTTGTTTTTACATAGGCAAAATGCTTAAATTTTTTCCAAAATAGAAGTTAAATATTTTCATGACACAGAAAAAGGATGATAGGGTTAATTAAAGTCAGTTAGTTGCTCTGAAATCTCGTCTCTGAGCTTACAACATAGCAACTTTTAAATTTTTTAAATTAAATGCATTGAAAATTGGATATACTGGATATCACATAAGAACACACATTCTTTTAAGATTCTCTGACTGATTTCATGTCCAGACAGGCCTGGATAAATCCCAGGTAATCATCTGGATGCTTATCCAAAGTGAAAAGAATACAGTGAGTTTGAACTATGTTCTTTAGCCTTTGCATGATATTTTTATGAATAGCACACAGTACACAAGGACCTCAATTCTGGTCAGTTTAAATAGGTCAGAGAAAACTTGACTGTTTCTTGATACAAATGGAAAAGGAGTTACCTGTCAAAAAAACTGAAACTACAATGAATGATATCCACTGTATTTAACACTCTAAATCTAAAAAAAATCTGGTAGCCTTTGTAAATGATAATCCAACCCCCTTTATCTAAGTGTAGTGAGTAGGTCCACTAGAGAAACGTTGCCACTTTTGCAATGAAATGAGGCTTCTACTTCTTACAGTAAATTAAATCAAAATATCCAAGGACAATATTTCAGTTTTAAATTTTTATATAAAGTCAAAGCACTAAAAGAAAATCTGGGGAAGGAGAATGAATGTACTGCTTAATAACTTTAGTTATGTCCTCTCTGTTTTACTGAGTCACTGTGTTTGACTTATTGATGTGGGTGGGATGAATTTTCTGGATAGAGTCCAACCATGTATATATAACATACTTATACATACATGTAGCTCTTTTAGTTATGCTATGACTTTTTTGGAGAGTACAATTTTAAGAGTAATCATCTCAAAGCATATGTCATGTATCATTTTATCTCTAAACACAGGTTCATCTGGTGTTTAGACTAGTTCTAATTACTGGCACTCTTTGACCTAGGAAAAAGCACTATAGATAGGTGAATTATTTGATACTGTAACTTAGTCAGTGGAGCTGTCTGTTGACATTTCTGGTAGCATAGTAGTCTTAGAATCCGAGATACTAATCAACAATGTTCTTTGTCGTTAAGGTAGAAGCCACTGCTTTCAGGGGTATAACTGTGGAAGAAGGAGCTAGAACCACATTGGAACTACTTTCACAGGCATTCCTCAAAATGTATTTCTAAGTCTAGAGAAAAGAAACTGACAGAGAGACAAAGAGTATCTAGGATCTCTGTGTAGCTGAGTGAGCATGCTATTTTCACAACACTTTCAAGATCTTTCTTTTTGCACTTGTATGATAGTGCTTGGCTGACAATTGTACTTCCACTGCAGGTTTACTGTGCGTTACTGTACTGTCCTAGTCTTCCCGTGGTCCCTCTCTTTACCAAATACTTAACATTCTGCAGAAAAGTCCTGAAGAAACAAATCACCTTTGTGTTTATGACCTGATTGCCTTCCAAAGAGGCTATAAGTGTGGTTCTCTTACTCTAAATACTATTAAATAGGAATGAAGAATTAAAGGCTATAGGAACTGAACTTAATTTTCTTTAATGTCTCTCATTAACTGACCATTCAAAAAGAAAAAAAGTGAAAATTGTCTATTTCAACATTTCCTTTAGTAATCAAACATGAAATTTGGGTTGCCATGCCACAGCCAATACTATTCTTTGAAACTATGTTATAGTTAATATCTGCATCTTTGAGTACTTGAAACACCTGCCATTGGAAAAACCTGGCAAAGTTCTGTTGATTTCATACTGTAAGGTTGCATTTCAACTAGGACAGGGTGGAGATTAACACAAGAAATCTTTTCTGCTCTTATGTCTCACAAAATTGAATACATTTCCCATCAACATCTGTGTGGCTTTGTGCAATTCTGTCTGTCTACCTCAGATATCCTTGGATGCCATCTATAAAATAAGAATATAAATTTAGGAGTTTTTATAAAGAGTTTTGACATCTTAAAAATGAAAAATAAGATGTAAGTGCAAAGTACTGTTGTTTATCATCATGTATGAATATGAAATTCAGTCTGGTGCCTTATTTCTTCCTTTCACAATGCAACAGGATTATAAATGTCAAACAGAATTTTTTTGTTAGTCATAATACAAGAATAACATGTTGTGCATAAAACTTTGTCAAATTAAAATATTGTATGCTTCTTTTGGAAATACTGTGTATGTACATCCTAAACAGAAAATGCTTCAATAGTTACAGTCATTTTAGAACAAATGTCTTTGTCTATAATGTTTGGTTTTCCCTGATGAATAGTTGAAGGTCACATTATTAAAAATGTTAATAAATTGCAATATTTATTTTAGGTAATTAAACCCGCCAGATAAAAAAAAATGTCTAATACTTTGGATTCTATCTTTTTCTATCTCCTCTTAGGTAATTCAGGAAAAAGAATTTCAGAGTTAAGAAGAAAATAAATACAGATTTGTGTTTATACTGAAAAAAATTTAAACGAGTAAATATTTTTTCCAATTGTGTGTAACATGACAAATGCATTTTTGCCCCCAAATCATTGAAATTATGAAATCATGTTAATTCTAAATTTTTCTTTGTAAAAGCCCTAAAGCATTTGATGACATGCTAATTTTTTTACCATGACTTTGTGCCTAAGCAGCCTCACATGGGATCCTGACTGATGCCTGGGACCATTTCAGTTCAGGTATGATGGAGGTGCATCTGTCTTAAGCTCTGCCTCCAGGGTGGACCTTTAGATATACTCTGTAACTTTGTCCTCAGACCTGCCTTTGGCCCAGATGCCTTGCGCTTCTGGTGGGACAGAAAGAAGCTGTCAAGGATCTGGAGTCCAAGTCTTTGAGAAGTGGCTGAACTGGGTTTGTTTAGTCTGGAGACAAGAAGGCTCAGAAGGGACTCTATCATTCCCTGCAACTACCTAAAAGAAAGCTGCAGTGAGGTGAATATTGGTCTTTTCTCCCAAGCAGCAAGAAATTGAGAGGAAATGACTTCAAGTTGCTCTGGGGGAGGTTTCAATTGCCTGTTAGGAAAAATTTCTTCACCAAAGCTGTTGTGAAGCCTTGGACCAGGTTGCCCCCCAGGAAATGGTTGAATCCCCATACCTGGAAGTTTTTAAAAGACATGTAGATGTTGTGCTTAGGGGCATGGCTTAGTGGTGGATTTTGAAGTGCTGGGTTAATGATTGGACTTGATAATCTTAAAGGTCTTTACCTACCTAAACAATTCTATGATCCTGAGACCTTTTAGGTAAAGATCCCATCAGTCTTCAATGAATGTGAAGATTAACTGTCACATGGGTCGTAGACTTCAAGCTACTCTTCTACTAGCTTTTATTGCTCTGCAATTATGTCATTTCAGCAACAGGATTAGGTATAGTATTCCAGCTCTTAAATTGCTACATCGTATCAACCAGACACAGGCTGAAGAAATAATTCTTATAAAGACTGTACTCAGTGAATGCTCAATTCCTAGACTAGGAAAAGCTTCTGCCTCAAAATCACACTGATGGAAAAGAAATTCTAGTTTGTTAATTCAAAATAGTGCTGTAATCGTTTGAGTTTGTTCACTTGAGTTTTTTGGTTAAACGCTAGCACACTTATCAGATTTTATTTAATTTTGCTGTGAGATAAGGATTAGGAGTAGGTAAAGCAGGCTTAAACTTTAAAGAATATAAAGAAAGTTTGTTAACAGACTTAAAAGGAAGGAAAAAAAAATTAAGTACCAGAACAAAATCGTCAGAACACTTTTGCTCTTCTCACCTCTCCATTTTTTTAATGACAATACGAAAAACAACACTGACTTTCAGTCAGTTTACCACTTCTAAATTAGTTTTTCTTCAGTTCATTTAGGGAGAGGAGTTTTTTTTTTTTGCTTTACCATGTTGACTTTTCTACAAGAAATACAGTTTTTATGGTTTTCAGCCTCACAACTAGCAGCCGCCCAGGAGAAAAAGACCTTTGTTTGTTGTGGAAAGTCCCTCCCACACCAGTAGCTTTCCCACTGCTACTACGGTGGGTTATGACAGTTTATGGGGTATTTTTTTTTAAGGATAAGTTGTTTTACTACCGCCGCAAAGAAATCCCTTTCTTCTATGACTGGCAACGTAAATTTTTTTTGACTATTCCCTGGGGCAAGGGATCTGGATTACAGCTTCTTCTCTTCTCTGATCAAATTTTTCATCAGGCTGCAATTATTTCAATATCTACTTATTTTTATACAGGTGCCTTGATTCACTGGTTGCACTGGCTGCAGGTAGAACGTCACATTCCCTCTTAGACCATTTGTCATATATTACAGGGAATATTTTAGTTTGGTCTTAATCATGGTTTCACAGAAGAATTTTCAGCTTTTACTTTGTAGTACTCCTCATGCTCCTTCCCTCTATGCTTCAGCTCTGCTTCTTTCACTGACTTTGAGTCTTTATGCTGTGTTTTTGTAGGTGTCTTCGCTCTTTTTTTACTTGTGCAAGAGCAGATTAGTTTCTGTAAGTTTCATCTGGGTAATGAAAGGGTTAATTTTTTTTTCGGGCTTCTGAGACAGTCTCATGATTTTTCCGGGTTGTTTAAAAAATCTAAGCTGGGCTGCAGAAGCAGTCAAGAGTCTCAATAGCCTCGCTCTGCAAAGCTGGCCTGGCCTGGAGGGAGCCGGCCTGGCCCCTGCCTGGCCCGGAGCAAGGGCCTGGCTCTGCGAAACTGACCTGGCCTGGAGGGAGCCGGCCCAGCCCCTGCCCGGCTCAGAGCAGGGGCCTAGCTCTGCCCACTGTAGTTAAAATGTTTTGCCCGGTAACCGAAGAGCTCAGGCCGGGTTTTTTCTTAAGCTCAGCTGCACTGCTGCTGCAAACTCCCTTCCAAACCTCCCCCCCCTCCCCGCTCTGGGGGGGGTGGAAGGCAAGGGCCCAGTTTTACTAGAGGGAAAAGCACAGGACTTGCTTTTCTGGCAGCAACAAGACAGAAAAAAAGGGTTTATCTCAAGTGTATCTCTCTTAAATATGTTTTTTTCCCTGGAGGCGTAACAACTTTTAATTAGATTATATACCTATTAATACTCAAAACTAACTGGTCACTGGCTTTGTTTTCCAGGAAGTAAGGTGTACTGTTTTCTGCACCATAGGTCACTTACAAGACTAACCTTTCCTAGGTAAACTCACGACAAGTGCATATCAGGCATAAGTCTATGATTTTAAAAGGCTGTAAACTATCTGTTGTCTCTAAAAGGGACAGGATTCAGACTAGCAGGCAGCTGAGACAGAATCTACCTAAAACTACATTTAGGTGTCATTTTTTGACTGAATAAAATTCAGTTTTTACATTACACTAATGCAAGTAACCTAAAAGCATGTTGGTATCTGCACTTTTGATTAAGATTTCAAATCCATCCTGAAATCTTTACAACATTGTCTTGCAAATCCTGGGTTTTCTATCTTCTATAGCTCTCAGGGTTTCAGTTTTCCACAGTCTTTACATTTCCATTTTGCATTTCCAGTTTTACGTTTCCATTTTTTCATGTTCATATTTATTACAGTCAATAAAATACACTGATAAACCTAGGTAACTTATGAATCAAATGAATCTCACCTTTGCAATCCATGACTCTTCACTAAGAGGTACTGAGAATAAAGGAAATCTTTGCCTTATTTCTCTCCACTCCAGCCACTCTTCCCCAAACCTGTAGTTCTGCATGGGGTTGTTGTGGCCTAAATCAGGTCCCAACACTTCACTGTGTGGACCTTCTTAAAATTGTTCCACGTAAGTATTTGAAGATCCTTATTTTGGAATTTTTTTTCAGAATAGAGTTCTGCAGTGGACACTGATCTTTGTTTTCCCATTATATTGTGCTATCTGATTAAGCCAGAAATCTATCTCTTCAGTCTGATTAAACCTATTCTAAGACTCCATGGTTTTTTGGTCAAGTAGGATGAAAAATCTCCTTTTTGCTTAAAGTATACTGTTGAATTTTACTTCCTACAGCATAAGCAGGAATTCATGCAAACTACTTTCAAGGCATTCAGTTTCAAAAAAGGATCCTGGGTGTTTGCATATTTTGCTTTTGTAGCTCTGTGTTCTGTTGTTTCAGCTGAGTCATCCAACTTGATCCTGATGCATCCTAAGAAATATGATAACTGGGAATTTTACAGGTTAATTTGACAAGTGAGCATTTCCTGCCTTGGAACAAGGCAGTCACTGTTTCTGTGTAAGGAGTACCCTGTTTGCAATGAGGTTGGAAAGGAAGCAGTGTCTGCAGGTTGTCTCGTGAATATGCATTTTTTTTAGCACTTTCATCGAGACACGTAATGTTTTGGTCACTCTTGTCTTTATAGTCATCTACAAGGACTTAATGTTCTCTGTTCCATAATGACACAAAATTGCTTACAACTCCATAGATTCTTCTGTATTCCTGTCTTCCTGAGATGTTGCTGGCCACTTTCTGAGACCTTGTTGCCTGATTATATTTATTATGAACCTTATTGAGACTTGCTTGAAGACCTGAGTAAAGATTTGTGGGTTTGTAAGTTACCATGTCTGTCATCATGGAATGTAAAACAGAATTGTAGTTTTAATGTCCTTTAACATGGGATCATCATGATCTTGGGGCACGTACTTACTTAGCCAATCTTGTATGAGGGAAGCACAAGGTGCAACCATAATATTTCATCTACAGTATCTGAAGACTCATTGTTATTGTAATATCTGTAACCACCCTTTTCATTTAGTAGAAAAATTTACATTTACTCAAATTGAAATGACATTTTTGTGATTTTTACTAATTTTTTCTATCTTGTGAACCACACAACTGCTCCTGTTTATTCCTGACCTCGTCCAAATCAAAGATCACATGTACAGAGAAATCAATACAGCCATTCCTTTTGGATGGCCTTTTCACATTAAGCAATGGCTATGCAGCATATTGTCATACACTACCAAGAACTATATTTCCCATATTAACTTAAGAGCAAAGATAATACTTTCAGAACAGAAATTAATAGTGTGCTGTATCATCTTTGCCTGTCTGCACTCTATGGATGAAAAAATAGCACATTGCTTCCTCCAGGTGTCATCTTAGTTCTGAACCTGCAGAGTTATTTTAATACAAAGACTCCCTTCTTTTTCTGTTGAATGTAATGCCATCAGAATGTAATGCTTATGTATACTAGATATGGGAAAGCACTTAGTTGTGTGTCTTGTTTTCTGTGCTCATCTATTTCTATTTGTTATGTTACTGATGAATGTTCACTTTCATCTCTCTGGTAGAGTGACTTGGATACTTCTCTCAGCTTCAGGTGCCACGATGTATTGAAGCTTTTCCCAAAAAACATGTTTGTATGAAGTAGAAGAAGATGTTTAGTTGATATAAAGCTTATGTTGCCAAATTATAATGCTAGTAAATTATAGTACTCCTATTGACTATACATTTTGTTTATTTGCTTTTTTAAAACTGTGAACAAGCAAGTTCTGAGAACCTCAACCAGTGGGTGACTAGAGAAAAACATTTTTCTTGCTGTGAACAAAGGGAAAAACAATAGTTTGGGGTTTTTTCCCCTTGCATTTTGATTTAAAGATAAGTAGAGTGCGAAAACCTTCCTTGCAAAATACATGTAAAGCTCTGCTTTTCTTGAGGGGTGATGAAGGGGAATGAGATGGTGAAGTTGATTCTTTTCAGCATGCCAGTTTGGGAAATTTCTGTACTGAATTTCTATGCTTTATCTGGTCTCTTCAGATTATTCGGAAAGTTTAAAAAAAAATGTAATACACTCATTTGTGATAATTTTGTGGATGATTATGTGTTCTGAGTGACAATTACTTTGCACCTATAATTTTGTCTTATCCTAAGGACAAGAAAAACTGCATTTCTTCATTTTGTAAGTGGTTTTATTTTGGTTGGAGTTTTTTTGTGTGTGTTGATTTGGGTGGGTTTTTTTTTTTTGTTTGTTTGTTGGTTTTGTTTCAGTTACATTTGATGTTGCATAATTCTGAAGATCCTGCTTGCCTGCATTCCCCTCAAAGAAGAACAGGAAGGCTCTACCCACCCTACTTCACTCTGTCTCAGTTTTTATAGCACTAGAAACAGGCAGAAAATAAGGGTCTATACCCTCTGGAAGTATTTAGGAATCTATCCATGGCATTCAGTGGGCTTTGGATAAAGGCCTAAAGTAACATAACACAATCAAGCAGACATTTCCTTTTTCTTTAGAACCCTTTAAAGGCTCATCCTTTTGTTTTGTTTCTAAAGTCTCTGATACCAGGAGGATAATATATGTCTGCGAGCTAAATACATATGAGCAGTAAGGAGGATCAAACATAGCCAGCCTTCCAGTGCTACATCTGTGATGCAGAGTAATTGCTGTATATGGTTTAAAAATGAAATGACTGCAGTGTAACTCAGGGCTTCAGTGAGGTGAAGACTTTTAAATTTTCTTCCTAAATTAGTGAAGTCCAAATTCAATGCAAACTCATTACAGTGCTTGTTCACAGTAGAATGTAATGTAGTCAAAGCTCAGACTCTGAGATCCTGATTTGCATTTTCTGTAGCCTGATATAAAAGATGGATGCCATTTTTATTTGGCCAAGCCTCAAGAAGGGCCCATGGGGAAAAATGAATAAAAGTTACCATTCTTGCATATATTCAGAGCTGAGTTCTGAGGTCAATGGAATTTCCCAAGTGAAGAATACTGTGGAATGAAACATTTACTTTATGTCATGCAGTGGAATGAAATATTTTTAAAAGGACTCACTAATTTCTTTAGTTCCATTACCTTATGAAAAAGGAGGGCAAGACAGTAAGATTCTTCAAGACAAAATGGTACTTTTTTTGAAACAGGAAATATTTTCCTCCTCAGTAACCAGCTAAGTGCTGCATTTTTCACTCTTTTCAGGAATATTATAACTTCTGTGGGATATTAGTAGCCTACATTCGTTTGGAAAATTATGTGTTTTGACAATGCATAAATAATTCTATATTGAGGTTTTGCAACTTCTAACACATTTTATCAATTCTTTTGTTACTATGTCTAAGTATATTTATAAGCAAAGTATTTGCAGTACATATGATGTTCTCAAACTGTTCACGCTTTTTGCTGTTTGTTATTTCAGGTGTGAAATTCATCACCTAAATCACTGCTATGATTTCTGGTTTCTGCTGTGCTATGGTTGTTATTATTTTTTGCTTCATTGTTTGGTGAAGGTGTTGGTATGGCCTCATTAATTCAATGGAAGATTTCAGGGTAGGTTACACAATTAAGAGGATAATCACACTCTTTTCAAGTTTATAACTCCTGCTTTCATTTCTAGTTGAATTTGTGCTGGCTTCTTTCCACATCTGTGTTTAAAAGTGTGTTGTATGTCATTCTGAACACTGTCGTGTTTGATTAGTCACTATGATTTATCGTTAAGGTTTCATCAAAATGTTTGTCTAATCCAAATAAGTATATATCCTATTTCTTATAATTTGTATGGAGTTTCATTTGGCCTCTCCAGACACAGTTTAATTTTCTGATTTATCAGATCAATTTGTCACAAAGAATAGAAACAGGTGAAAGAGCAGATCATCAATTCGTATAGTGTATGGGGCTGGAAAATACTGAAATTGCACTGAATTAGAACTCAATGCTTACTGGTAGGGAAGGGAGAGATCTGTAATATATAGCAATTTTCAGTCACCATGATATACCTGGAGAACATAGTCTGACTATACCTAGTTATTGATTGACAGTAGTGACTAAAGGTGAAATAAATTGATGAAAACCTCAAGCTTCCTTCTACCTTTACTCTTTGTTTTAGAGAACAAGCCACCATGAATCATTAGTACTTCTTTTTCATACCTAAAAACCTTTTTTCTTTTTTTTTTTGAAGGTTTGGACTTTGGACTTGAGTTTCTGAACTAGTAAATATTGGTAGTATTTTCCTACTGGAAACAGAACTGTAAAAAGCTGATTCTTTTGTGCAGATAGTATGTGCAAACTAAGAAATCCTTATGGACTATGTTCCCAGTAAGCTGCTGGCCAGCTGAGGAAGAGACAAAAAGTCAGATGATTTCCATCCAAGTGCTATCCAACTCCTACAATTATAGCCCAGGGGAAAGAGATTCATGTTTGAAATGTAGCTCTGAAGTTTGGAGATGGATTTCTTGTAGCTGGATGGTACTTATTTTCCTTCATAACACAGTCCTTAAATGAATAATTAATGACAATTAATAACAATTGCTATGAATATACGTCAGTATTTGGAGTGAATAGCAATATGTCAAAATAATGTATCCCTCTCAGAGCCTTTACAGAAGAATACAGGAGATAAATAGCTTACAGTTTTTTTAACTTCAGGCTTATGCTCTTATTGATTCAGAGGTTCACGTAGTTCAGAAGTATGTCCCTGGAAATAAACAAGTCTGGTGCAGAATTTTTTTAATGGAATTCAGATAGAAAGGAAAAAAACCACTTTTGTTACACACAGTTGTCTTTGTCAAAGATGTATAACTAAGGTTAGTTTTGACATGAGATTACATGTCATGATAATAAAAAAAAAAAGTTTGGTGACTCTTGAACTCTGTACTCAAAATGAAAGAAACAACAGTTTGGAATCTTCTGACAGTTCTTTCCCTTCTGGTCACAAAAGGTGAGTGGAAGATAGAAAAAGAGGAGGGATTGCGGCTACATTTATTATAGTTTTCTGTATAAGAACACAGCACTAACAACAGTTCTATGGATTTTCTGGAATTGCATGCAATCCTGTAATAGTCAAATAAGTGGGTTCATCTTGCCTAGCTTCAAATATAAAAATATAAATAAATATAAGCAAGTCCAGCAAAAAGCCACAAACATGTTCAAGGTACCTGCACCTCTGATCTACAAGGAGAGGCTAAGCAAAGGCTCAGGGCGTATCTTTTGGTTTGTTAACTCTATGATGGGAAAGAGTAAATAAGATGGAATCAGACTCTTCTCAGTGGTGCTCAGTGTTGTTTTAATATATTCTTTTTCTCACTATCCAAATCCAATTAAATTACCCTTTAAATTTTCCTAAGTCAAGTCCATTTTGTCCATGACAGTACTTGATAGCAGATGCTTTTATTTTGATTCTTGATGACCTTTTTTTAACCTATTTTCTCCCTCTGTCCTGTTCAGAAGAGTGACTGGATAAATGGTGGACAGCTGACTAAGGTCAACACACCACAGGTGCAACTACAGAATCCTAGCATAGCACAGGATGGAAGGGACCTTGAAAGACTGTCTATTCCAACCTTTCAAGGGAAGGGGAGCTTAGATGAGATTATCTCATAACCTGCCAGATTGCATCTTGAAAACCTCCAGTGATGGGCAGTCCATCCTGTGCCTGGGGAGATCCTTCCCATGAACTGTTTTCCTCAGTGTAAATTTCTTTCTCAGATCAAAATTAAGTTACACTAGAGCATCTTAAATGGAATGGCCACATGATTCCTGCACCCACTGAGTGTGTGAGGACAGCAGGTAATACAGACTTTGGATATTTCTCCAAAAGGAGATTAAAATTTATTCCTGAAGCAGATCTTATTTTTTACAATTTGTTTAGGTGATTGTATAATATTGTTCAGCCTTGAAGACATGAGTTTTAAGCTTCTGCCCACAGGCTATGGAGACCCAGGACTTTTTGTTCATTTAGTAATTGTAATTATTTGTGTGTGTCCCATTCCAATTTTAAAAGGGAAAATTGGGAAAGGGTTCTTTTAAACAGATTTCTCGGATGAAAATGAAGCACAAAGCAAATATCATATCTGAGAACCATTTATTGATTAATGGGAGAGGTGTTTTTACTAAAGGGGATAGAAAAAGGAGTAGAAAGGGGGAAAAGGAAGAGAGAAGAAAAAAAAAAAAAGCAGGTGACGGGGACAGCGTTACCCCAAAAAAACCACCCCAGTCCTTTAACAGCGCAGTCTGGCAGATGAAGTGTGCGTGCTGCGTAGCTCCTATGGCGGAATAGGCACGGTTTCCAAACAGCAGCAAACCGTGTGTCTCTGTCATTGTTGAAGAACAAGCTGTTGTAGTTCCTAGGCACGTTTGAGGAGTAGTCAGGATGTGATGGCGGTGGCAACTACAGCGCGGCGGGAAAACACGGTTTAGTTCCTTTCAACTCGCCTGGGTGTGAGAGGCAGCCCAGGCTGCTGCAAGCTAACATGAGCGGTGTGCTGAGGCAAACACAAAGACCAGATTGGTCCTTCTCAACGTGGAATAAGTAGAAGCAATTTTTTTTCATTTTGTTTTTCATGCTTGGGATGCCTCAGCACTGGCTACTCTTAGATATAAAATATGGAAACAAGGAGAGTACTGTATTGAAACATGGGTGCTTGCATTTGTCACCGGAGAAAGATGTTGAGATTGTTTGCCAACCACTGTTAAGCATTTTACTTAAAAGCTTCTTTCTTCTATTAGCACACTGCATTCTGCTTTCATGTGGTGCTTCTACTAGTGTACTCATGACCCTCCAGATGGCACAATGGAAACATCCACTATTCTTACCACTAAGGATCAGAAAAATCAGAACAATATTACTAAGAGTCAGAAAAATCAGAACAGTATTATGGAGCTTCCTTTGAAGACCAAAAGGTCCATTTAACACCAACAAAAATCACAGCAAATAGAGTCCTCATTATTCATTTAAATTGTAACGATTTTCTGAAGATTGCATATTCAATATGTGATGAAACACGCTGGAATCTCACCAGGAATAATGGATGGGCATCTTTCTGTTGAGATGTAACAATTATTTCTAGCAACAGCATAAAGATTTTAACTTCACATAAGATTTATTACATCTAATTCTTCTAGGAACCACTGATAAATTTATTGCATTCTTGGAGATTAATTCTTCTTCAACTAAATAACTACAGCAATTATGAAGATATTTAGGAAAATATTCTGGTAATTTCAGTAATTTAAAATCATTGAATTAATCAAAAAAGTTGCATAAAATAACACTAAGAATATGACCAGAAGTCCCAAGTTGAGGACAAAACTACTCCTTGATTTTGGAATTATTTTTGTGAATTCAGGACAGTGAGTGCCACCTCCTCTCTTATTTTCTCCTCTTTTTGTTGCTTGTTTTTTACTTTTCACTGCTTCTCCTTTGTAAACCTCCTTTGCATATAAGATCCTGAAAAATACTGATACTATCCATTGCTTTCCAATAATTGGACTCTACAGTACTACTGGGTAGCATAAACTCAAGATTTACTTTCTTCTTCACCTACTGTCTGATAACATCCTATTTGGGGTGACTGTCTTATAAATTAGATCTCAAGCTTTGAGCAGGTCAAGCTTAGGTTTCTTTTCTGTTCTTTTACCATACCTAGCACAGTCTCTAAAGTGTAATAACAACAAAGTTACTGTTAGTGTTTCCTTTTAATTTACCTCTTGTGTTCCCTGCACACCTTTACATCTCTTAAAATAGCCTTTGTTTCATCCAGCCTTTTATTCAGCCACTGTGTTAGTATGGCTAAAAGACATGATCAGAGACTGATCCTTGACTCTGAAACCAAGTAATTAAGAAGACTGATTTGCACACAAATTGTTAGGAATTAGGTCTCTCTTTAATAGATCCTCTTCTAGAAAGCCAGTTGGAATGGTGTAAGACATAGCCAGGGAGCAAGATAAAAATTAAGCTAAGAGAATGAGCAAGGATCCATTGTTTAAGGCTACTTCCCAGCACCACAATATGGCTCTTTGTCAGTAATTTGATCTAATGTTCAGATTGCAATAGGAGTGTTTTAATGTCCTTCTTCCTTCTTCTCTTCAGGAGTGAGGTTCCTCATATTGAAGGTTCGGAAAATACAAAAGGTAATGGAGTGCAGAAGAAAGAAGCCTGACAGCTAATCCATTATGTTCTGTGTGGTGTCTTTGAAGAAATATCAATGAGATTGTGACTAATTTTAATAAAATGTGTGGGTAATGCAAACCTTCTGAGGTACAATCTGTAAAGTAGTGTAGCAATCTGATGGACTGGAAATATCTCTCCAAAGAGAAAAAAAGATCTCTTTATTTGCAATTAGTGAGTCCTAAGAGCCTGCATTAATTTTGTTTTGTATTTAAAGGGAAATCTTTTAGCTATTGCAGCCATACTTATGAAAGGATTTCTGTTACTCAAACTAACTTCTTAATGGATTACAAAACACCAAGGAAAGAGTAAAGATAGAAGTAGAATAAATGGAAAAAAGGAAAAAAGGTGCCGCCTACAGTGAAAAGACAGATGATCCAGCCCTACTACTTTGCAAATTACCTAAATGCTAAGTTCAGTAATATACAGAAACAGCTAAAAGACACTTAGTGTTATTTATCCAAAGCAGTGGAGGTTTTTTTCTGTTTCCTTTTTTTGTTTATTTCTTTTGTTTGGGGTTTTTTTTGGTTGTTGTTGTTGGTTTTTCCATTTGTTTTACTTTTTCTTGTTTGTTTGCTTCCTGGCTTTTTTTTTTTCTTTTTTTTTTTTTTTAATGGTGGTTGAGTTTGTTGTGGTTTTTTTTTTTTAATGGTGGTTGAGTTTGTTGTGGTTTTTTTTTTTTAATGGTGGTTGAGTTTGTTGTGGTTTTTTTTTTTTAATGGTGGTTGAGTTTGTTGTGGTTTTTTTTTTTTAATGGTGGTTGAGTTTGTTGTGGTTTTTTTTTTTTAATTATTATTTGTTTGTCTTTCATCAAGGGAAACGTACGTCTCATTTTGCTATCAAGACCTTAACCCTTTCATTTGCTAGAATAAAGCTTGTTTCTCTTGAAGTTGATCTAATGTTTGAACAAAATGTGAGGGAATCCACAAAGTAACAGGGAGATTGGGTAACAGTGAAAAATAGACAACTAAAACTATTTTGTGCATAAGCTGAGCCAGAGAAAGGTTCAGTAATTTTATAAATTAAGGTGTGTTTTCTCACAAACTGCAAGGATCTGCAAGTGCCAGATATTGAGAGAATACATCTGGAAAGTGTAATCCAGTACATTTCTGGAAAGAAACAAGCGATGGTAGTGTATGGTATTACTTTAAGCAGCATTCCTATACAGTTTGTGGTTTTGGCCTCACTTTGATTCTTGAATATAATGCTTTAGGCATAAATCACTTTTGTCTGTTTCCTTCATACATTTCCTATATATTTTACTAACCAGTTTCCTTCTGAGTCTTTCTGGTAGGCTGGCTGCCTCCTTACCTATTTTTTTCTGAAAATCTTTCCTTTAATGCTCTCTTCCTCTGTGGTTTCTATTTGTTTACAAGCTCCCAAGTAGGTCCGCAGTCTCACAACCTGAACTCTGCCTTTCCATAAATCCCATCCAGTCCAGTTTTCATCTGAAATCCCCAGAAAGGACCCTTACAAGTCTCATTATTGGTTTCTTCCTTTCTGGTACACTCTGGCACCTGTTTTTGCAGTTGCAAAATATTGCCCGAGGTGGTAAAAGTAGTTCCTGAAATTGTGTCATATAGCCAGAAGCCCTTGTTTTAGGGCAGCAAATACAGGCACAGGAGCTACTTTCACCTCAGGGTGGGTATTTTTAATTCAATTACCTCCCACTACATGTACAGGAATATTTGGTGTAGCACATGCCTTTGTTTTATTTTTCATGGAAAGTAGGCTGATATCTCCTCTTTCATCCCTGCAGAGATTATTGTTTCAGAAAGGCCAAAAAAATTTTTTTTGTGTGTGTCTGCCTTTTTATCATCATTTCTTTTCTTCTTCTGTCAAAAGAGGATACACTCCTGCCAACAGCACAGTAGTCTGAAAAGAAGAGGGGCTGCTTCAGGCCAACTTGCTCCCTCTTTTATGTTGTACTCAAGGCAGATGGAATATCTTTTTTTCCTGCTTGGTGAACCAGTACTTGGAGCAGAAAAGTCCAAAATATTGTTGCTGAATAGAGGCAGATGATTGGTAGTCTCTTATATTTTAATATATGAAAATTTGGGAAAATTTGGAGTACAACATAGGAATTTGGCATGTGTTTATAACACACTCTACTTGTAGCTTGCAAGCAGCCAATTCCGTTCTGGAAGTATAGATTTACATCTTAATTTTTGTCTCTTATGTTGGGCTGTGATCCCAAAGTGATGGTAGCACAGACTGAATAATTTGAATAAAGAGATATATCCCCTTTTTCAAATGCAGTCAGTCTTTGCTGATTAAGAAGTTTTAAGCAAGAAAAATACTCTGACAAGAAAAGAGATTGGCTTTGCAAAAAATATCATGGAGCAGATATCAGTGATTATCTATTAGAACTGGCCACAGGGTTGGCTGGCAGAGAAGTTCTAAGATTACCAAAGAACAGGCTCTATTTCACCTACCACTACTCAACCACTTGCAGTAGTTTTGGCTTGATAAATCCTTGGGAATCTAATGGGATTATTTTGCTCCCTTAACAGAGATACACCTTCAAGGCAAACTTCCAATGGAGAAGAGCAAGAGCAAAGGACAATGAACTTCAGAAAGTCAGTCTCTTCAAGCAAAGTTTCTTTTTGGTTTTTTGTTTTGTTTTGTTAAATAAGACTGCAATGTGGTAGAGAAATCTGTGGAAAAAGTATATCAAGACCAGAAAACAGAAATAATTAGTGAGGTTCTGAGAATGGCATTCACCTAAGCTATTTAGGAGTTTGACAAAGAAGATGCTTAAAATGGATTTAGATAAAAGATCTACATCCAAAGTGAGTGCCTTGAAAATATAAAGTCAGTACTAACCCTAGTACAAGCATGAATAAATTCAAAACCATTAGACATCCAAAAAGTTGAATATTCCAGAAACAGTCCGAGAACTGAAGTATTGAAGTTTTGTTTCTTTGCGTCAGAGAAGGAAAGCATAGACAGCTTTGAAGGGTGGAGTACCATGACGAATTGCGGAAAAAAAGAGTCCATTCATGTGTTTTTATCTGTCTTTCTGTGTATGCAATGATGGCTAAATTGCAAAATAAAAAAAAAAAAAAAGAGGAAAAAGAAAGAATATATGTTACTTTTCTGGGAAATAAGAGAATGTCTTGGGTTAAATATATACAATAGTTTTGGGTTTCTTTTAATTATTTCTAAATATAATTTGAGAACAAATCAGTGATTTTAAGTCTGCATGAAGTAAATTACAACTGCAATTGAAATACTGTTTATAATATATTTTAGTTGGTATGTCCAACCATAAGAAATATGTTACTCACTGATAAAATGCTGAGGTGGATTGATAGACTAACATCTTCTCCAATTCTAATGCCACTGAGAGCACAAACTGTGAATCAGTTTTAAAATTATGTGTACTCATTAAGTTCAGGGATTGTACAGTATGTGCAAATTTTTTTAGATCCAATGCAACTTGGTATAATTATATAATGTACAAACATTGCAATTACAAAGTATTGCAATTTCTTCAGAAGTTCATTTAGCTGTGCACAAGCTTACAATATACTTACATATTAGTTACACAAGCATTTTAGATGCAATTAGTGTCATAAAATTTGAAGTGTTACAGAACATTTGTGACAGCTGTGAATGAGAGAAAAAAGACATAGGATGAAAATAGTTAGCCTCCAAACACATAAATCTTGTACTCTGTGAAGTAATGTCAGCATTTTCAATATATTTTCAAGGAAAAAAGCAATAAACTAGACATGAGTTCTCATTATTTATCTTTTACTAATTAGCTGTGCTATAACCAATCCTTATTTACCTCCCTCTTAGAATTTACAGATCTACTTTAAATTATATTTGGGCAATACAGCAAAATGAACTGTTTTCAGTGCAAAACCATGATATATCATCACACTTCCCATATTACCCATAGAATTTTAGATCTGTTGGAATTTCAAAGATAAACTACCCATTTTCAGTGGTAAATTTTTCCAGATTTCTTTGGAGTTTGAACAAATTCCTTTATCTTTCACTTGGATTTCACTTTTACTAGTCACCTCACCCTTGTTAAAGTTAGTCTTTAATATTATTTAAGTGTTTTGGCCATATATTATAGTTTGATACTGACAGTGAGACACAAAAATTCAGTTCCTTCCCAGAAGAGTGCGGAAGCTGAGGTGAAGTTCACAAAAGAACGTGACAGACCTTCAGTGTATTATTTCAAACTGGCTGCTGGTGAAGTTCCTTAAGGCAATCAAGGAGAGAGGCATAAGGGAGAGAAACTTTGGGATTGGCCTGTAAAGAATGTGGCCTAGTAATCTCCTGATGGGGTTACTAGTTGTCCCTCTGGATTCAGACCCTTTGCCCAAGATCCACCCCTTAAGACTTAGCATTTAGTCCTAATAGCCTCAGAAATTCAGTCATGTCTCCTCCTCCGTCTGTAGTTTGGTCATGGAATTCCAAAATGGCACTAACAATTTGGGGATTTTCTGAGACAGATTAAGATTTTATGTTTAGTAAATACTGATGGCCTCTCCTTCTATTTTTTAAAATTTATTTATTTTTTAAATCTGTATCTAACATTCATATAATCATATGACAAAGAGTTTCTCAGTTTAAGTGTGATATGGAAAATGATGTTTTGTTTTGAATGAAATACATTGCTGTATAATTTCGCTTGTAATCTCTAGTTTTCATGTGCTGAAAAATAATGATAGTTGTTTGCCTTTCATATTTAGCCACAGATTACATAGGAAGTGAAGAACAAATATGTTGGCCTTATCCTTTTTGTGAGGGTTCTATGTGCTATGTTTGTTTACACACATCAGTACACACAAAAAAATGAAATAAATTTATATTAATATTATTATATTAATTAATGAGCTTATTATGATATTGTATATACAGTGGTTACACCTGCATCTGTTCTTTCACTACATTTTTACTTTTTGTCTTAAGAAGGCTGAGTATCCATTAGTCATAAATGTATTGATAAATCTAAATTTCATTCTGTGAATTTATTTGATTATATGTCTTGTGTCCTCCACCACAGTTATTCCAAAATAAACTGGACTCAGACATTCCAGGCCCTTTTACCACAGTATGGGCATATGCTTAGGTGTACATTCACTAGTAGAGATTTTCAGACGCTTTGGCTTATTGCTCTATTTTCCTATATTTCTACTTAAGCCTCAGAATACCACTGCTTAATACTTATGGAAAAAAATTAATATGATCCATTTAATATAATTCTCATCTTTTAATATTTCTTAAACTTTGAGGAGATAAAGAGTAAAAGTGAAAAGTTAATCATGGAACTCAATGGTTAATGAGAAACTGTAGGCTACTATTCCTCTACTTAGACATGGACATACCTTAAAAACATGATTTTTCCATCCATCCTTGGTTTCAGATTCATAGTTGAGTCAAAATCAGGTTTAATCTGCATTATATCATCTCCGTGGGAAAAAAAAAAAAGATCCAAACTCTCTTCTTTGGTCTATGTAGTTAAAATATGATACTTAACACCGTTAAAGCTCTCTGTGTCTTCAAAGTACTTCAAAATACTTATCTCTGTGACATCAAAAAATGTTAGTTTTTTAGTTCCATTTTACAGAGAGGCTAGAAAAAATGGCAAGCCTGTGGAGGAAGTCATTCCTAGAGCTGGCAACAAATCCTGACAGTCACAGCTGTCACTCCCAGGTTTAGATAATTCTGCTTCTCTTCAGTGTTTAAATAACATGATAGGCCTTTACCATTCCTGAACAATTCTGTTTGTCACTAGATAATTTGTCTCATGGGACCAAAAGAGAAGAGAACAGTAAAGAAGAAGAAAGCAAAGGTGATTTCCCTAGTCCTCAATGGTAAGCTGTTTTTAGGGCCACTGCAAAGGGGAATACAAGGCATGGGTTAGTCTTGCTGGGAACGACTACAGTCATATGCAATTATACATTTTTATTTCAATTAATTATAAGCTCATAGGAACTGGAGATGAAAAAACCCTTCTATGGTTTTTTCTAATGCCCTTTAAATGTACCTGAAAGCTGGGATGCATCTAATAGAGCTTTTAAACACACTTCAGAGACATTTGGTAAAGCTGTCAGTGTAAACTCATCTGATTTTTTTTTTCAGTAAATTCAGTGAGAGCTTCCTCACTGACTACTGAGGTAAAACACATTGAGTGAATTTGAATATCTTGTCCTACAACTGACTGGTACACTTTGATTGTTTATACAAATGCTGATAATATGCCAATTAGGATTTTAGGGTGCTCTTTTTGGGGTTTGATATTTAAAATTGCTGCATTCTGGACAATTTTTTGAGATTGGCAACTTGATGTTTGTTTATTTATTTATGCTATGTAGAAACTAACAAAAATCACATACATTTATTTAAAACTTAACATATGTATTCAACATAAGCAAATGTCTTTCTCACTGTAGTTGTTTGATCTTATACAAATTTCTTCTTCTACTCTTCTGATAAAATATTAAACCTGATTGCATTTGAGGATAAGTTACTGCAGTATAGTAATTGGGTTGTTTATAAACATTTAGAGTTCCTAAGTGTAACATTATCCTCTATAATAATTTGTTGATTGAGCTGGCAGAAGACAATGGGTTTTGATTAGATGGTGCCGTCTCATTAATATGTATGGTTCTCTTTCTCCATTTTGTTTCCATTATTCCTGTACATTCAGGGTAGGGGGACAATTCATTTTTCCTTATTATTGGTTCTGCATGGTTTTGCATAATTGCAGTAATTCTTAGATTTCTTCTAATGTTCTGAGCTCCTGATTACCAATCACCTATTTAATCCTATCAGTGTGATCAACAGTTACCTAAAATCAACAACTATCAACTTAATTAATCATATTGTAGATATGACACTGGAAGAATTTATATGACTTGTAAATGATAACATTAAACCAAATTCCAGGCCTCAGCTTCTCAACTGAGCTAGTTTAAATTTACTTTTGGGCTTTGCTGCCACAAGCAGGTAGAGAGACAACAGCCGTCTCATAAGAAGTAGTTAACATGGAATAGAAAGGCAGAGCAGGAAAACATGGACTTGCTCTTCTCACTTAGATGAAGGGAGAACACAGATGGGTAGCTAACTTTAGTGGAGGTAGCTGTTACGACTCTGTCAGTGATGGTTTCTTCAGACACATCACATGACCCTCAGCAAAAGACCTTTAAAATTATTTCATTTCAGCTAACAGTTTAGGCATGCAATAAAACAAAAACAAACACAACAATAATACTAATAAAATAGTTGAAAAGTTTTTCCAACCTCCAGGCAGCTACAACTACTGGTTTATTTATTTATTTTAGAATAGGCATGAGAGGAATCTAGGGTTAAGAATAGTCTCTGGCTATGGCTTGTTGAAGTATTGGGTGAACAATGCTTCAATATTTGTGTTAGAGCCAATATAACTTGCTTTCATATGGAGCACCAGATAATTTTGCTCTGTGGAGATTGGTCTGATGATGTGAGGAGAAATTTGGGGATGAAAACTATCTGACCTGCATTTTGTTGATTTTTCCACTTGCTGTCTATCCTAGCTTCATACTAGCTAGTGTTTGGGAAGCACTTGTTTCTCGCTTTTCAGTTCTGCAGGGAACAAGACAGCTGAACACTGGTCTTGGCTGGATGGAGCAACTAAGTAATGAAAAGAGATATGAAGGTAAGTGTGCAAGTGTCATCATTATAATTATAAGCAGACTAGTGGTGTGAAACCTATTTCTTACTGCAAAATGGTAACTTCCTGACACTTTTCCATTTCCTGTCTTTCTAAGGGACCCTTCCACAAAGCGGGAATGACTTTTCTTGAAATGTCTCAGTAATGTCTATCATAGTGACCAGGATGATCGAGAAGGTCCTTTGGGTAGTACAATGACAGAGAAGATTTTTTTCGCAGGGTCTAAGATGTGCAAGTCAGTTACTTTGAGTTTACTCCAAAAAAACTGTTAAAAAAACCTCCACAGCAGAATTAGCTTGAAGTAAAAAAATTCCCATGACCCAAAGTCCTATGGTATGTACCGTAGCAGACAATGCTGGGCTATGCTGAAGTACTAAAAAGATATGTTTAGAGATATTTTTAATGTTCCAGTGTAACCCCATCTGAAAAAAATAAAGAAAATAAACTCAAACAACAGCATCAGTTGCTCCTGCTGGTCTGAGTTAACTTAGTTTAATCATTTCACAAAAATCAAACACTTGTTTTACCTTTCGAGGTGTTGCCCTGACTCATAGACTGACACTTCATCTTGTCCCAGTAATTCTTCTCATAAACTATTCACATCCTGATTTACTATGAACTATAGAGACAACTTTTAATTTCCCTTCTGGCAGAAATAAATATATAACCTGCTCTGACTGTACTACTATTTGTCTTAAACAAAGATTTGCATGGACCTTCTCTTTCTGTCTAACACTGGCTGCACCCACATGAAAAATAGCGCTCAATACGTGCAGGATGTGGGAGGTAATTGTCTGGGGATTTTAATGGAGCAGAAAAATTCCAAGGTTTTGGAGGATGCTATGGGATATTTCTTCTTCATAAAACATGAGAGGAAAGGAAGAGATTTCAAACTGATTGATTTTGGGGAGTACCATTGTCTGTGTTCTGTATTATGCCTGAGCATGCCGTTCATCCATAAATCTGTCCAAACCTTATTGAACTCCAGGGCAATGCAACTCCTGTATTCCCAAACAATCCAGCACAAACTCATATGAGAAACAAAGAGATTGGTTCTGCAGCAGAAAAATGGTAAATGTATAACTTTCCTCTGTGAAGAAGAAAAGTATCTACTTTAACTTGTAAAAAGCTGCTTGTGGATCTGAATTAAAACAGTGATACAAATGACAGAGTGCAAAAAAATTTGGCTATTTGAACCAATTAACTGCACCATGTTTATAGTAAAAAATTACTGATCATCAGGCATGGAAAATGGGTAGAAGCAGAGTCAGTAGCAATCCCTTTTTCAGCAGAGGTTGTTGCTTTGCCCATGCTCCTCATGTTCAATGGAGGAACAGGCCCCCTCCACTGCAACATGTCTTAATAGCAAAAAGGTTTACATTTAGCTCTGCTCTAGTAGATTACACCTGCATTCTTTGTTTACTTTGATACTGTTTGCTTGAAAATTGCATTTTTAAATCTTAGATTACATAAAGGCACAGAGAGTGAATGTTTAGCTAGAGAACTGTAATATACATGCATGTATGCTAGAAAATATTACATGGAACTAAAAATGTAATTACATGCATTACTTAAGCTATGCAAGAAGTGTACTAGATACAGTTTTAAACTCTTCAGTTATGGTCTTCATAATTCTGTGGCTTAACATGTACAGAAATTGCATCTTTACTTCCAATTTCAAGAACTTAGCAATATGCTTTGCTGGATGAGAGCAAAGTTTGTAAAGTTGAAGGTTGGAAACAGCTGCTATATTTGCCCATTTTCAGAAGACAAGCAAATTAAACTCTATAAAGTTAAAACAGAGTACAGTTTCTTGTTATTTATATATAGTAACAAACATCTTTTGTTAAATAGTTGTAAAGCTTCTTATACTGCTATCTAAACACTGTTTATTATTATTCCAGCATTACACCCTTCTATCAATCAAAAATATATGCCTTTCTTAACACCTCCTGCTTAATCTGGTTTTGCTTAGTAATTATTCCAAGAAGTATTTGTAAACCAGCTTTCTCTTCAGACATGACACCAGAAAAATTCATTTGAAAGAGAAAAAGATATTGAAAAAGTACTTTGTCAAGGTATTCATTAATTAATAATTTTTTAAAAAATTAATTCAACATTTTAATCACTATAAAGTTCTTTTATAGATGAACATTTAAATAAAGCCATTTTATCAATCTCTAAACTTTCTACTTAATTCTACCTTATCTTGTCTTTCATTTGTGGTTTACAGTGTGCTGTATTTAAAAAAAAATCAAATTGTCATCACCATCATAATCAGTATATTATTCTCCCAGTAGCTGAAATAGCTGAAGTAAAGAGTAGGAAATGCATTATCATTATATAATAGTCAGAAGTCAAGAATTTGAAGAAAAGACACATGCAGAACCCTAATGAAACCTGTGCAAGTCCTGTGGACTTCACCATGCTTTAAACCAGATCAATATGGCCATGTCCTTACTAGAAGAGTACTTATGCAGCTGCAGTTTGGAGTACTTGAGTAATTTGACTGTATTCAGTGACATTATTCTCGTTCTCAACTGATCTGAGAGGTTTACATCAAATAACATTTTCTCAATACATCAATGCAGTATATAGAAATTATTCCAGGTCCAATGAGACTCAGACCTCATCTGGGATAAAATAACATAACCTAAATCTGTTTGTTTCACCTTGCTTTGTTATGTCTTGAGGCCTGTAGTAAAAGCATTGAGGACAGACATAATTTTCTTTCAAAATGTCTACAGCAACCTTGAACTTTAAAAAAAAAGTTAATTTCCATTTTAGTGCTTCCTATAATTTTCATCTATCTATTTCAGAACTTTAAAACGCAGCAATAAACAGAAGGGTTCAAGCCACAACTATTAGCTGTTTCCTTCCCATTTATGTAGACTAATCTCCTTTTCCACTTTTTTTCCTCTCATCTGATATCTCCTCTGCAACTAATATTGCATCACAAAACTGACTGGGAGTAGCACTGATTGCAGTAAGTGAATCATTACTGTCCATCCATCCATTACTGTTACATCCCCAGGGCACTGACCATATCATTTTCCCTGCCCACTGTTTGTCATCCAGTTTAATGGCAATACATTAAAAGGCAATGGATGAATATAGTAATAACTAATGATAACAGGTACAGAAATGACATGCTTTATGGGTAAAGGATAAATAAAAGAGAGAAAAGGGCTATCATACCTCTTTAAATGGATCTTGAACTTCTCAGACTTGGCTTTAAGGACACTTGCAGTTTTCAGCTAACTACATCAGGAGCATTGGCACTTTTTTTAGGAAGAAGACATAAATTAGATCACTGAGTTAGATGCGTTAGAATGCACCCCATGATAATTGTATAGCATTTTTCTAAAAAGCATTGATAGCATGTGCATATAAAATCTTTTTTTTGACCCTGAGTATAAGACTGTTCAAACTGGATCATGCTAAAGATTGGTTTGGCTCAGGCAGTTATATTAGCTGGTAAAGGACATTAAAATAAGTAGAAACTTCCATCAGATAATGAAAATTATCTGAGCACCAAACAAAGCCACCCTTATAAACCAAAAATCTCACAAAGTAAATTTTGATCATAAAATAACCCATTTCCAATTATCAGTAGTCATTATTAAACAGAAATGATTTTAATTTAGGGGTTTTTTTCCTACATATTCTTATGTTTGTGTACATTAATGATCTCTGGGTTTGGAGTTTGGTTTCCTGCATCTTTGAAAAAAAATAAGACTGCAAATCCCCATAACTGAGCAGTATCTTCATTACTACAAGTAACTTGGTACTGACAACAAATGCTACCTTTTCACTGCTTAACCTCTTTTTCAGTCCTGTGATGGATCTGTTGCACCGCAGGGACTTCAACATATATTCCTACAGGATTTGGCTGAGGGTAATGGGGAAATAGTCCTACGTTCTGTTCTCTTTCTTTCAGTCACTTGTTTAGACATGTGAAGATCTTCCATTTTGTCAGTCTTCATTTCTTTGCCTAGAGCAAGTTCTAATGATGGCACAAAATTGAGTAGAACAATCAATACCTTAAAGAACAAGCACTTCAGAGAAACCTTAAGAGACTGGAGAGACCATGGATAGAAACCTCATGAAGTTCATTTGGGGGAAATGCAATGTCCAGCACCTGGGACGGAATAACCCTATGCCCCAGTACAACCTGGGAGCCAGCTCTTGCCTCAGGGAAATGGTAGAGTTGAGGGGTTTGCAGTAAAGGGGTTCTGGAGGACAAAAACTTGGACATGGCTCAGCAGTGTGCCCTGGGGCTGATGGCAGAGTGGGCTGCACTAGGAAGGACAGAGTGGCAGGTTGAGGAAAGTGGTCACTGCCCTGTGGGACTTGTGAGAGCACAAGTGGGTCACTGCATTCTGTGCTGGGCTGCCCAGTGCAATGCAGATGTTGACAAAGTAGAATGAGTCCAGAGGAGAGTTACTGTGGTGGTTGGGGCCTGAAGAACAGGACTGAGAGGTGTGAACAAGAGAGAACATGAAGAAAACTGAGTCTGAGAGCTGGGTTTGTTCACTTTTAAGAAGAAAAAGCTGTGGGGGATCTAGCTGCCCTGCACGGGTACCTAAAGGGTTGGCCACAGGGACTTCTGACAGATGTACACAGTGAAAAGCCAAGAATTGGTGGACACAGGGTGCAGCAAAGCAACTTCACCCTGGATATAAACAAAAAAGTCCTCAGTGAGCGTGGTTAATCACTGGAAGAGATTGTCCAGAGAGGTTATGGATACTCCTCCTGGGAGATGTTAAAACTCAGCTGGTCAGTGAGCAAGCAACGTGCTAGATGACTCAATGACCCCCAAAAGATTTCTTGCAGCCTGAACTGAAACTTCTTTAGATTAAACTAGAATGCCCTTTTTTTTTTTTTTTTTTGGAATTTTTTTTTTT
>VZTJ01005686.1:156038-185411 GCA_013397795.1 Orthonyx spaldingii | reverse complement strand
TGAAAAAACAAGACCCTTTTTTTTTTTTTTTTTGGCATATATTTATTATCACACATGTTTTAAAAGAATTATTGCTATGAATTCTATGCAAATCTTCTGAAATAATGAGCTATATCCAGACATTAAAATTTAGACAGAGCAGTGATTTTAACTTCCACACAACAATCCAGAATAGTTTTCCATATTAATCAACTAAGAATGCACCAAAAGGTACAGACCTTCACTTTCTATAATTGTGTCATTCAAGGTATGCTATCTAAAAACTAAGTATCTGGTAACATTATTTTTATCATGTAACAATTACAAAGTTTTTTGCTAATTAGTTTGTCTTTGTAAAGTCTTGATGAGGACCTTTTGAATTTCCAGGGCATGAAGCTGCAGTTATGCAAACTGGACTTGCCATTAACACCTGTGCTGAATTATTTCCCACTGATTGAACAGGTGTTGGGCACTGTGTAACTCATCATTGATTTGGAATGGATGATTTTGGTTCAGGATACTTCTGGCAAGCTGAACCTCTCTAGTTGTTTCTTTATGCACATAAAAAAAGGGAATGGACTTGAAACTAATGTCATCACTAAATAATGAGTGCTGATGAAAAAACCCTGACTTTCAATATTGACAATCAGTTGATAAAGAATTCCATAATGAGAAGAGAGCTCATTTTCCTATCACTCTCTTGAATAGTGTGAAAAGAAAGAATATTATCATCAATGTACATACCAACTCATGAACTAATGCTGGATGAATTTGCATAAGTTTGCAGCTTGCTCCAATTACTGTTTAGCAGACAACAGGTTTATTGGTAGCTTAGAGTTCAAATTCTTGATAACACTCATGATAAGTACTTACAAAAAAACCCCACTAGCCCCATGTTTAGGTTACTAAACAATAGGTTTCAAGTCACTGGCTATGCTCAGTTAAGAGCATTGGTTTTGCTCCAAGAGAAACTGTCAGCTCTGTTCCTTCAAGTACAGATCAGCAGAATAATATCTTTATTCTATTACATTGCTTATACAGAGGTGACAACTTATAATATGCTATTCATGATAATTATTAATAAAGGTGTTCCTTTCTTTGTCTTTAACAGAAATTGGTTTAGTCAACACTTTCTAAGAGGGCTGAACTTTCCTATTGAAAAAATTTTCTATTGAAATTAATTTTGAGAAGAATTAGATTCTCATGTGCCCCACAGTCTGTCTGCTCTTGTGCAAATTTCAGTTACTTTCTCTCAATATCTATTATATTTTGGCTGAAAATATTTCTGTTCTAAAGTGATGTAGAGGTGGGTCATGGAAACTTGAGTCTTGAGCCATCAATTTTCTATTCTATTCTCTGAAACGAAAATCTTCAGAGAATATTTCCCAGAAAGCAACTCTTGCAGGTGGTCTTCATAATCTGGCTAGACATACCCCATGGATGTTTTAGGTTAAATGGGGAGATCAAAAGACCTATAAGGATGTGAACAATGTTAATTGCAATTTCCTTAACATATGATTTTCCCGTTACAGAGAATTTGTATTTTATTTTGATAGTTTTATTGGAACTTTAAAACGAGGGAAGGGGTGGGATGTGGAACCCAACAGGGCTATATTTTGTCACAATCTTCCCAGGAAAGATACTCATTTTTACCTATTTTTTATTATAGTGTGGATTTTATACATATAGCCAGTCTTGTATTTGCATTATTGACATTACTTGTTCCTTTGGAATTGCTTTATGTGAGCTTATGGTTGTCAGTCTTTAATGGTATACAGACCTTAAAGGGAGGGTAGGAGTAATTGAAAATGGAATTAGGTGCTTCAAAAAAATATCTTGTGTATTTATATTAAACCAGTCAGCAGAAAAATAAATAATAAAAAAATATATATGTTCTGTAGAATCGAGTGATATAAATCACATGATGACCACTCTGTCACCTACATAAGCTACCTTTGAAACATATAATTTATTCCAATTGTGGGTTTTGTGACAGCGTATACCCTGAGATACTCAGAACAACACTCTTTATGGAAAGATAGTTCTCCTTTGCTGTGTAAGCAGATGTTGCTAAGAGTCACCCAACCAAATCTTTGTTCTTGAAAAGGGAGATTTATGATTTGAGTCTCACTGCATAGCCAGGTGAGAAGTTCTGTCCAGAAGTCAAATATGAGAACTTTTCACAAACACAGGCCAGATGCTCCACAGAAATTCATATGTTAGAACAGAAATAACTGACCACAATATTATCACTGCTGTAAATTCACCACCCACACTTTAATTGCTTGTGAGACTATAACCCTCAATCTCTGTTCTGCAGCATTTCGTTTTTTAAATTTAAAGAAGGAAAGGTAAAAATGGAACAGGCTGAAACTGTTATGTCTCCCTGCAAATGAACTATGTAATGCTAGAAAAGGCACACTTCCATATGAGGGCACGTGAGGGTATCTCGTGAGTACTTTTATCTGCAGAGTTTGCTCTGAAATTTTAATGTCTATGCTAAAACTGCCTTCTGAAGATTTAAATTGAGATTGTTTTGTGGCTAAGTTCCAAAGTCCTCTGACAGAAACTGTAGTATCTGTAGTACAGAAATGAAAACATTCTTTCTTGCTTTTGCTAATGATCAAACAGAGCTAAATTGTGACTGTTAGCTAATGTGTCACTCCATGAAAACCACTGGGAGAAATTGTGCACAGATTTGCTGAGTGGATGGCAATTTGCCCTTTAATGCTCACAGTACATTAGCTTCTTCTATACAGTGTGCGTGTTTTGTTATCTTGTGTCTAGAGCAATATCGAGACTTGTTTCCTTTTCAAAGCAGCTCCATATGAGTCAAAGAGAAACTTACAAAAGAGGTGTAAAGTCTATTCAGAAGCATAGTCTTTGTAGCAGCTAATTCCTATATAGATATGAAGGATCAGCAGGTGCTTTATGCTGCATTGTAGTTTTGTATGTTATGAAGATCATGGAAGGAAGATGGGATTTAACTTTTTATGCTCTCCTGCATTCCACATCTAAATTAACATATTTGTGATACCAAATGGAAAAATCTAGAGGGAGCTGCTTATAAAGGATGTATATAAACATGTTTAGGAAAAAAATTAAAAATTAAAATAGATTGTCTCCCATGTTTACAATAATGGGCAAAAAGGTAAGACTTTTTTTTTCATGTTAAGGTTGATGGAAATTTGGTGCCAGCCTGCATGTCCTTCACATGCTGTTCCTGAGTAGATGTTGATTTTTCAATTTACAACTCTGTTAAGAATTCATGACAAAGCTAAATTGCACATGAGAATGAGAATTTTCTCCTCTAGATAGGAGAGTCTCAGTTTGTTGTGATATGGCTTTCGTATTTTTTAATTGCTAATAAGCTGTCAGAAAAAAAAAAAATTATTTCCCCTGCCCATTCCTCTTTACCTTATATTTCATTTTCTCCACACCAAATCGTTGTTTCAATATGAAACTAAGTGTTGATTTAATATGGAAGGAAAAATATTGATGTCCTTTTGGAACTACTCATTAGTTCTAAGGCAGGGGAAGCTGGAGAGCTAAAAAATTGCCTTTTATCAGTGTTTATCATCCAGGGTTAATTGTGTAATTCAGTTTTACTATACAGTTCATTAGAACTTTAAGGCCGAATTATTGTCTTCACTCCTGCCTCCAAATTTCAGATTGTTCCTACCCAAAATTCATAACATTTATTTTTCAGGTCAAAAACCTCACTAGTACAGCATTGGCTCTTACTAAAATTTTATTTATAAAATAGTTTTCACATGAAGAAAGATGTAGATCTTTGAGAACAGAAAATATTATAACTAGGGTAAAACCCTTGACAGAAGACAGTCCTTTATACTGCAATTAATTTATTCTATCACACAGCACAGAGTGAATTTTAGAGCATGAACAAACTGTGAGAAGTAAATAGATTTGTTTAAATCTCAGTAGGTAAGCAAATTAAAATATTTTCTATTGCTGAAAGGGAAGCACTGACACTGGTATTGAGCAAAGTGACACTTCACAGACGCAATAATTGGCAGGTTGAATACAACGATTGCAGTTCTGGATGGTTTTGGTTTCTTCGTGCTTTTTGTTTGTTGAGTCTTTTATCATGAATGAGTAACCTCAGATTCTCTAGAGTGGACGAATCCCTCAGTGAACTTTTCATGGCAAATTCCCCAGCATAAGTTCTAGCCTTGTGCTGGAAGAAGATATGATATATAAAATTCTCCTACTTTGGGAAGAAGTACTGGATCCTAGGTATCAGTGTCAATTCTGGTTAACTTATTGTAATTCAGAAGTCCTCTGGGTATTCCATGTCCAGAACTGTGAGATAACTGAGTTTCTCTTGGTATCCTATAAAAATAGCTTCTGAAAAAATAATATAGTAAGTATTGAGTGATAATATTCTTGAAAGGTCTATTACTGTCAAGGGAATCTAGAAAATTTTAGAAGCTCTAAATATGTTATTTTTAGCAAACTTACTCTACTATACACACTCTTGCAATACCTAGGAGAACTGTATAATTATACAGTAGGCATATAAAATACATTTGACATTTGATTGTGAATGAATGTCAAATTACTCTGCTGAAAAACACAAAAACTGAGTGACTTGCATCTGGAAAAACTAAGACGGGATGGAAAATAGAATTATGTGAAGACAATAAAAGGTATTTAATTCCACCCTTTGCATTGCCATTGTTTGAGTAGCAGTTACGTGGCACATAACATGTGCAGTGTAGCAAGAACACTGAAGAAAGCAATTACATGCTGGTTTACTGGCTTCCTAGATGAGGTGCATAATTTATATTTGTTTGTAAAATATATATATGTATATATAATGTAGAATAGCATGGGGCAAAGAAGAACACCTTGTGATGCGTCGTTGCTTCTTCTTCTTGGAGTAAGAAAATGATGGTGGTGGATAATTAAATTCTGCCTATGAATTACCAGATTTCAGACACCCTGTATGAACTTAGACTAATACAGTTGCTTGACCATAGCAGAGAAATTATAGAGTCATGGAATGGTTGCGTTGGAAGGGTCCTTTAAAGGCCATCTAGTCCAACTCTTTTGCAAAAAACAGGGACATCTTCAACTAGATCAGGTTTCTCAGAGACCCATCCACTCTGACCTTTGAGGTTTCTAGGGATGAATTATTCACCACCTTACCCCTTGTCTTATTGCAACAGGCCCTGCTACGAAGTCTGTCCCCATCTTTCCCACCAACTCTCCCACCAACTTCAGTGAGAGCTTCACATGGCAAATCAGGACAACTCTGGCACATATTTCACAGGAAAGAACAGACAATGCTAAGTATAGGGAGAAAGAAAGTCCTATGGGGAAAGCCAGTGTGAAATAAGAATATACACACAGTCATAGGAATGATATCTTGAAGTAAGCATATGTGTATGAAGTGGAGTATAGCTGATGCTTAACTTTTATATGGTGCTTCCAGCACCTGTTCGACACTGAATTTCACCTCCAGTCAACTGTGACAATGTAATTAAAAAAAAAAAAAAAAAAATCAGCATTGCCAGGAGATAGTCCTCTCAGCAATCTTAATGGCAGAAAGGACATGATTTCTGTTCGTTGTAAGTATCTGGGTTCTCAAGATGATTCCTATATTTCTAATATTATGTTCTATTTTGAGTATTTTTTAAGCTACAGGAGAAAAGATCCAAGAGCTATGTGAACCAATGTTTTTAGGTAAATTATTGTAGAGATAGAGAACAAATTTTCACAAATAAATTGTAACTTCATTTTTGCACTTGCTAAGAGACAAAAACGTTGGGCTGTTGTATGCTGAAAAAGGTGGTTTATGGAAGGTCATCAAATACATGCATCAGCTTTATCCTAGCTAAAAGGATTTCAGCTATTCTAGTGCATACATGTATATGCCTATGTAAAAATGTGTCTTATCGTTTTCATTTTTGCAATCTCTTTTGTATGCGTGTCTTGAAATTATGTGTTTATTTTTTATAGTGGGCATAAATTACAAAAGTTTGGAACACCAATGGTTAAGTTGTGAAAGCTTTCTAAAGAAAAAAATAAAAAGAAGTGCCTGAGTGTTTGTGAAGGAATTCAGATCTGTCCTTCTCTTGTCATTTGCAAAATGTTTTCATGCTTAAGAACTTCAATGAAAGTAGTGACAAATTCTTAATTTGAGCACACAGATGCTGTTTGTGTACGTTGTTTTCTTTCTGTCCACAAAAGCCATCAAATGCAAAAACAATTTGCATGCAGACTTTTTCATATGTGCCCGTATAAAGCTGTGCATATGCAAAATGAGTGCTGATAAATGAATGCTCTAGAACCCAGCTAATGTAAAATTTTCCACTTACAAAAGTTTTGCTGGCTTTTATCACAAAAAAAAAAAAAGCTGAAAGCTGAGTCATACAGTTCCCTCTCAAGAAAGAAATATTTAGCAGAAATATGGCTTAACTTCCTAGAAGGGAAGTTCTATCATTAATTCCAGTTTAAAAGCTGAGGGCTACAACCCAGCTTAACGCCAGGAAGTCAGTCCCAGCAGAGACGGTGTTTACCCAAAATTCACGGCTAGACATGTTCAGTAATAAAGAACCGCGAACAGGTCCAGGACACAGTCCCCACGCTCCGGGCCATTGGAGAGCGGGACAGGCTTTTGGCGGCTGCTGATTTACCCTTGCACGCGGCTGCCTCGGCACGGGAGTGAATCAGGCTCAAAGTGCATGCCATTAATAAAGCTGTCGTGTTCTCTCTGCAGGTGACATAAAACCCTAGAAGATGCCCGGCCAATCGCAGGTTCTTCTCCCGTGGCAGACGCCCAGGATCTCATCCAGCAGTCAGCCTGCGTGCCGGAGCAGGGCTCCCGTCTGCCCGCCCGCACTGCGGGCTCCGCTCCTCCCGGGATGCTCCCGCCCGGAAAGACTCTCTCCCCCGGCACGCCGGACTCAGCTTTATGATACAGGCAGGATTTATTGATGATTGAGGGAGGAATTTCACCTGGATTTTATTAACTGGAAAAGCTGGAGGCAGAGTTCGGTTGCACAATGTTGCATAAGGTGGTGCAGGGGTCTAATATCTGTCACAATCAAAGGCTAATGCAAATTCAGTGGGCACTGTAATATCAGCACTAATAATCAGTGTTAAATTAAGATGTATTATCTAGGCAGCATGCATAAAGAAAAGGGGAGTCCTGAAATGTCACAGTCATTTTAATTAGAACAGTGTTGGAGCTGGGGAGGAAGGCTTGTCGCTATAAGGAAACTGTGGTAAAATTCTGGTCAGTTTTTTCTGGAAAACACACTGTTAATTACACTGACATATGCTGAAATGAGACTGTATAGTTACTCTCCTTGATGAAATGAGCTCTGTGTTTCTTATGAGACAAGATTTGAAATAAAGTACATAAATAGATTGGTAAAAACTCCTTTAATATTTCCTGTCTTCCCTCAGCCATATATTTCCCTTGTAGTTATTTTCAATCTACAAATTAATTAAAAGTGCAGCAGGCACAGTATATCTATAAAAGTTGCCTCTCTCCCACACATTGCACTTGGTAAGAACATAAAGGTTTTAGAAGTGAGTAAGAACATTTAATATAAAATTGCTTAAATGCATGTGTGTGAGGATTACTGCACACCAGAAAGGACAATGGTGCCCTGTACAATACTGCACATGATCATCATCATTAAAACTCAGGGCTGGAGGGTACAATTTTTTAATATAGTTTTTATGTATTGCAAACTATATATTACATACATATACATATATTAGATTATTGTTTGGCCTGCTTTTTCTTATATTTTCAGTATCACAATATAACCAGGGATGGACTATGGAGTATCGCAAATCATCCTTGTTATGCATATTATGTTATCCATGCTAAGTTAGAAAACAAGAAGCAACAGAGGGCAGCTGGTACTTGCCCTTTACTATAATCTCCCAATAATCTGTTTTATCTAGACAGTTCTTCAGTTCCAGTTGTAATGATGATTCAACTTTTTCTCTCCTGACAAATTATTCCATTGTCTAACCTTCTGGACATTTCTGCCTAATGTGTAGTTTTAATATTTAAGTTTTGAATTTCAGAACATTATTTCAGCTATAATGGTAAATGTGAAAGCCATCTTCTATCAATTAACAACCATCTGGGAGAGCTGAAATTCAGAAAGGAAGCAAAGTGCTGTACAATAATGAATGATGAAGCAAAAAACCCATCAACCAAATGAAATGGGGTTTTTCAAAGTGCTTTCTGGGACAGAAAGGTGGTGACCTCTTCAACTTTAAAAAAAGTGTTTCTTTTATACCTTGACAGTATATAGAATTCATAATTGTCAGCCTTTCGTGTGTCAAAATCATTAGTAAGTTTCAAGTCTTGCATTGTGTTAAAAAGTAACAAAGAAAGACATATTTATTTGGTATTGTGGTTGCCTTCAGGGTGTTTTTGAGATTCTCAGTTGTTATTGTCTAGATTTTCTACTGAACACAAATTATTTTAAACATTATCACTTAAAAAAAAAGTAAACATATTTATGTGTTGCAAAAAGTTCAAGGGACTCAAGCATAATGTTAGGAAAATATTGGTAATTGAAGAATGACACAGAGAGGTCCCAAATAGTACTTAAGATCTAGACAGGTTTCAGCATATTGTCCTGGGATTTTGTAAAACTCTGTTACAAAGCAGGTGAAGTTTACTGAACGTCTTGAGAAGATGATAGATCTGGTTTATCTGATTTTCTCTTTTATGTACTTCTTGTAAACCCTAAAACTGATAAATAACGAGCACTGAGAATGTTTACAGTAATGGCTATTTTCTCTGCCCATCATGTGAGATGAGGAGGGAGTGCTGGCACATGGCTATCACTGTCAACCTCCTGGGTGAATTAGTCTGCTCTTTCTGTAGGGACCAAGTGGAATTTCAGATTTCATAGACTCAGGAGGCTGCTGCAGTGCTCTATGTTGACTCCTCATGTAGTGGCTGAGTAATCCTGTTCCCAGCTCCCTTTTCTTCCTTGAGGATTAGTGAAACACAAGGAACCTCACACAACAAGCAGTATAACTGGTGTCTGGCCTGTAACTGGCTCTAAAACCAAGTTATGGTTTCCCATAAGACACATGCTGCCAGGAAATGTCTAGCCCTAAAAAGACCTAAAAATTTGGCCCTCCATATAGGAAGCTGGAGTTCAATGATTGTGTTTGTACCCTGCACTTAACTCCAAACACAACCAGAAGTTCAGACACACCAAAACCACACACTGTTACTCTGTCTCTGAACAGAGAGAACAATAATAAAAAAAGAACAAGCTTCCAGCTAGCAGGAACTTTGTTTTTCATTACAAAAGTATTGTAATACATTTCAGCTATAAGGAAATCCTCTTCCAATTTCATGCTACAATAGTGTCCATAACAAAAATAAATGTGTGTTACCAACATAGATTAAATAGCTGCTGATTGAATATTACACCTGGGAGAGAGTTCAGCAGATACTTATGGCCTAAATCCTGACTTTTTTGCCTTCAATCACTGTTGTTTTTTTTCCCTTTCAGTATCCTCTTTCCTACCAGCCCCAAAAAGGAAACTTTAATATTCTTGAGCAGTCAAAACCAGTACATGTTGCTAAAATTGTGACCCATGACTTCAGAGGAAGATATTCTGCTAATTTTTCAGTACAACTTTTAATTTATTTTTAATTAATCACATAAAAGACAAAGGAAGGTTTTCATATATTTTACATAATGTATACCTTTGAGGAGGTCAAATTCCTTCATGTCAATATATGCCAGCAATGTCAATTGTGTGTTGTGTCAGAGTATGTTGCTGACATAACTGACAATACAGGATCTTGAAAAGTAATCAGAGGAGTCATGAAACCAAATGCACTGGGAGGATTTACCAGCAGAGTAGACTATCATATTTCATTTGATGAATATACCTCATTTTGCATTGACCACTCTTGTAACTCTTTCTCATCTTGGGCAACAAATAGTTTCACATACGAATACTGTTTCTGTCTGCTTTCATATATGAACAAGAATTCAAATAATGTACAACTATTTAAATTTATTATTGAAGTTAGTTTATATTCAGCTCGGTTTTTTTCTTGAAATTATAATTTATTAAACATCAGTTACTGTAGATATACTGACAATATTGTTTTCACAAGGTGAAAATTTCTGTCTAAACTAATGTTTTAAACAATCTGAGAAACCCCCTCTCTCTAACAGGGCACTTTCCTTATACTGTTGAACAAACCAAACTTGTTTTCTAGAGAAATGGACTAAACCCTGGTACCAGAAAGCAGTAAGAAAGCTCTTCTTTTGAGGGCTGCTTCTTTCCTCAGATAACAATTTCCTTTCACTTCAGGGAATTCACTTCCTTACATGCTGTTAAATTAGAGATTTACATAAACTGTATAAAAACATTGAGGGGGAAAAAGTATATTGTCATAGGGCACTTTGCAAAGAGTATCCTCAATAATCGGACTGAATTATCAACCAGTTGTTAGTTAGGACCACTGAAGGTAGCCTTCCTCAAAAATAGCTCTTTGCAAGTAGTTACTTCCTGCAGAGGTTCACAGCCTCAGTGCACTTCTTCCTTGAGGCATTGTTAGAAAAAGCTCTTTCCCAGGGAGACCTGCAGTAGCACAAATTTAAAGACATTAAAAAAAAACAAACCCAAAGCAAAACCAAAGCAAACCAAAACCAAAAAAACACATCAGGTAAATTGCATGCGTGCCTATAATACACTAATCAAATAAACTGTCTTCTGCTCAATTTAGAAGTGAATAAAGTCTGTTTGCTTGCACTTACCCTCAACTACACTGCTGGGAGGAATGGAAAGCATTCATCTCATGCACAATCAGTTTTACCTTGGACTCATAATCTTACTTTTTGTCTCCTTCCCTGATGCCACATCACAAGAACATATTGTAAAACTACTCACACATGTTGAAAAAACTGTAGCAGCAGTGTTAGCAATACTCTTATTTTTCTTCTTGTTTGGACAAATTATGGTTTTATTACCTAGAAAGCTAACCTATTTCATTAATATTTTCCTTGATTGCTTTCTGCCTTCGAACCTTGTTTAGTAAGATGGATTTCATTTTGTTTAATGAGCTTACCTTTCAGCAGCTCATCTTGATGTTGGATTTTATTTTATTGTCTTATGCATACTCCCAATATCTCAGTTTCTGTCAAAATAAGTGTAATGCACAATGCCAGATGCAAATATAAAACCTACAGGGTTTAATGGAAGAATTGTCAACTTTTGAACAGGTATCTGTCTACTGCTCAAGACTAGAGTCTCCTTTTATTTAAATGAGGACATGTTCTCATCTTGATAGTTGGGGCTTTTTTTATTATTTCCTCTATCATGTTGTTGCTTCTACCTAAGTAAGGCTTCTCTTAACCTTAACTAGATTAGATTAAATTTACCAATTTTGCCTTTGCAGTATTTTAGCTGAAAAGTATGTTTTTCAGGACAACATTTACATCAGCTAATTTTAAAGCTGGAGTTCACTAATGCACATGCAGGTGCCTGCGGTGTAGATGTCAGTATCTGAGACATCTATGCCAGGTCAGGGTAAATGTGTTTCTTGTCCCTGCAGCCTCTCTGCAAGACACTGCTGCTGTGATAAAAAATGATGGCTCCCAGAAACTGAGATGCAATAGCAATTATACATACTGTTTTGATAGTTCTTGTGATTATCATCCTATGTTGCTCTCTGCTGCTTCACAAACTATTGCCATGTGCAGGTGTATCTGACTGCTACTTCTCTTAATTCTGTTAAATCCAGCCACAACTCTGCCAGCTTCTCTGTCTGCCAGTGACCAGGTTGCTCATCCTCTCCACTGTGCTTTGCTAACGCACCTTACTTTCTTTTTGGGTAAACCATCCAGAAAGCAAGAAAACAAGTAGAGGAAACCCTGCCTAACCTAGCATACAGGACTGAAATATCTCTTAGCTTTCTCACTCTGTTAGCTTTACCCTTGTCAGAGCAGATTGCTATGCAGACGGACACAGTCACATTTGAAGTGACAGATTTATGTCTAAAACACATAACAGAGAATGTCAGGAACCAAACCTGGGCCTTGATTCCATATGGCATATATAGATGGCTTCCATCAGCTCAGCATAGAGGAAACGCCTCCTATAGTAGGCCTGTATTCAACAGAGCTGTTTAAAAAGTCCAAAGACAGAGCCAGGGAAAGACCTGACCCTTAAACTGTGCCTAAGGATCAAGCTCAGAAGCTGTCTCTCTGTTGACCCATAGTGTGCCAAACCCTGGTCCCATGTTGCAAAATGTGCCTCCAGAAGCAATCCAGGCATGTGCTGATTCTGATTCCAATGTTTTCAATGCATGCAGTATAAAGCGTATCCTGGGTTGGTAAAACTCAAGTGGGAATATCAGAGAGCTGCTTTTACTTTATAAGCAGACCTGGTTAATATCTAAAGATCTATGCAACAGGAGACGTAACCTTCCCTTTTTCAGAGCAAGAATTCCCCAGGAGGTACTTTCAACATCATGGAAATGGCATAAAAACATGCAATGGATTGGATTAGAAGGAATTCAAGGAATATCTATTTCCAGTCCCCCTGCCATGGGCAAGGACACCTTCCACTAGACCAGGTTGCTTGAACAGCCACTTGTAACCTTTTTAAGAAACATCAACTAGAGAAAGTCCCTCTCTCTAGAAAAGGTTGCTCATTTTGCTGTGAGGGGCTTCATTGTTGCCAGAACAAAAAGGGGTTAGTGCACTTGTGGTCATTCCAGTCTAGCAAAAATGCCTTCTTACCAGTGCTATATCTTGCCATGTGCAATATTCTGCCTAGCCCCTTGGCTTGTTTTTGAAGGTGGCTCATTATTCCATTATGTTTGCAGTATGGATACTTGAGACACATAGCCCACAGTATGCACATATTTCAGCAATAATTTATGCACTTATCTTTGTGTAATTTCAGGTTGTTGTGTTGTTGGAGTGATTTTTAATTATTTGCTTCCATATTTCCTTAGGCATAGTAACTGTTTAAGAGTTTCAGAGTTTTAAACCATAATTTATCATAGATCATGGAATTACAGAATCATAGAATGGTTTGTGTTGAAAATGCCCTGAAAGATCACCTAATTCCAAACCCCCTAGCATGAGCAGGAAACCTTCCATTAGATCATGATGCTCAGAACTCCATCCAACCTGGTCTTCAACTCTTCCAGGAATGGGGCATCCACCACTTCTCCAGGCCACTTATTCCAGTGCTTCACCATCCCCACAGTAAAGAATTTCTTCCTAAAATATCTAATCTAAACCTACTCTCTTTCTGTTTCATTATAAAATAAAAGGTGATAATACATTCATCTCCAAGGGTTTATCATGATCCATAATCCACACTGATAAATGTGGAAAGAATGCATAAATATATTAAGAGGTGTAATACATTTAAAGTGGTTCAAATGCTAGATTAAAAAAAATGGGAAATGGAAAATCTTGATTGTCAGTTGATAAAATGTGGAGAAACAGAAGCATCAGCGTAATCTTTGCTGTGCAGTTTAACAGCTGACTTTTATATAACATTGCTACTATGCAGTGAACTAAAAGTTAAGCTACATGGAGTGCAATTCATTTCACCCAGCTTCAGATGTCCAAGCCTGAGACAATGATCCTAGGTTTTCTTCAAAAAGAATAAGGTTTCGCAGACTGCACTTCATTATATTCTCAAATAAATATGTAAACCAGACCAGATGAATTACTGTCAGGTTGCCTGAAAAAAAGTTATTGGGGGAATCAGTCAAGAATTCCTGGTTTCTTTACTGGCTGGACTGCAAAATGAACCTGCAGGAATAGCATCTAAAAAGAAGACCGCAGAAATCTCCTCAGTTAGGATAGGGAAGAAGGAATGATCCCAGGAACTGAGGAAAAATGACTATTCAGGATTATCAAGGGAAACACAAAGATAGAAATATTTTGAGAAAAGTGATGTTCTAATTATAGGAGGAATGGAAGATTTAGGAAGAATGTGGTTTACATTTTTAAGCCTGCCCAGAGAAATGGCCTTTCAAACTCAAACAATGGATGGCAAATGTGCTACTAACAGAAAGCACTTTGAGACAAAAGATTGCTTTGACAGTGTACTAATGTGACTGATTGGATGTTTTCTTAATTTTTTTTTTTCATTTGACCACTGCTTATAGAATGTATGTTTTAATTTTCTCTAATTTTTTAAAAAGCTGTTCTTGAGAAGAGAATAAATATTGCTTGTTTGTTCTGTCTTGTCTAAGAAGAAGACCACAGGAACGAGAGAAGACGAAGCCAGCCCTGAGAATACATGTACATGTTACTGCAGTTATGCTGTTTTAACTTTCATTCAAATATAACCTTAGCTACTCATGGTTCTTTTGATGGTTTTAGTATTCATACTTTAGGAAAAAGATACAGGTGGAATGACTTCGAAGTTCTAACCCAAGCCTGTAACAAACTGCCTATGTTGGTTTTAACCTGATTTGTAATAAAAATACAAATAATATTAAAAGAAACCAAACCAAAACAACCAAGGAAACAAAAAAATCCAACCAAAAACAAAACCCTTACCCACTTCCAAATCCTGAGTATCATATTGAAAGCAGACAATCCTATAAACTGATTCTTAAATTTATTTTTACCTACTCTCCACTGTTATGTGGAACTTAGCTTTAGAAACTATGCACTCCTTGAATGGAGATGAATACATATAATAATTTTACAGATTGACACTTGTGAGTACAGTTTGTTCTTTATGCTTAAGTGTCTACAGAAGAATAGCAAAGTAAAACCTCAAGAATAATTTCTCCTGCTCCACAATAGTGTCATATGTACATAAATTCCAGAGTGGAACTTTTCAAAATGCATTGTACTGGGAGTTAATTTGATTTATTTACCATTACCCTCTGCATGCTCCTAAATCTCTTGCTTTATGACTTAGTAGAGAAGCTTGCTTTTTTATATTTCTACTGCGTATTATCTTGGTCTTCATTAAATCTTATCTCGCTAAATTACTGCAGCCAAAGTGCCAGATCATCTAGATGCATCTTCATTTGTTTGTACTTAAGTACCCACTTGCTATAGGATTAAGACTGGAATATTTTAGTGCATAGTCAGTTCTAGATGTGTTTATTAATTCAGTTCTGAACCTTGCCAGACCACAATTTTGCTGGGTCTTAGAACTCTTCAAATAAATATAAAATAATAATTAGTTTAAAGAAAAAAAATCCATTACAGAACAGTTTTTTTATAGATCTACAAAATCAGAAGGACTATAAGGAGACTTCAAAACGTGATATGTTTCCTGTGTAATAAAATCTTCCAGACATGCTATAATTTAGGCAATATGCATATACAAAACTAAAATTATCAGTATTTTTCATAAATCTTTATGTCTTTCTGTATCCAGAGACACTGTTCTCTTTTTCCATACAAACCAATATATTTTAACTACAGGTAAACATAAGCCCCCTTCACTTCTCTTTTCAAACACAAAGAAATATATCTTATTGCAGGTAGTGCTGGTGGCATACTATGTATTTTAGGTGAGAGGATGTGATGACCCACCCTTAATGGGAAGGGCCTCTACAGATGGTTATGTAGAGATCTTGCTTGTGGTGGGAGGAAACATATTTTGTAAGTGCTAGTAAGTACAGACTTACACACATAACCTAGAGCAGAACTGGTTGGTCTAAGAAGCTGTCTTGTTTTGTGGTGTGTCCTCACCATGAAAAGGGTAGAGAGGTCTAGGATTGTGGAGACACAGGCTAGTAAGTCCACAATGTGTATCCCCATGTGATGCCCATTGCAAAATTCATGTTCAGCTTCAGCCTAGATGCAGCCTAGACCAAATTATGGTTTAGAAGATATGACAGAGGGTCAGGATGCAGTTTGGAAAGGTTAATATGGCATGGTTTCTTTTGATGGAATTAATTTTTTTTTTTAATGCTGTGCCACGAGTCAAACTAGTGAGTCTCATACCTAGCTTGGTGCTACTCTACACAGAACGACTATCAAAAATTTCTGCTAGATCCTCTTTGACATACTTCATTTCAGACACCTGGCATATGCTACTTCAGTATAAGAATTATTTTCACCATATGTGCCAGTTCTGAATTTTTGTCCCTGGTGCCTGTTTTGAATAGTACCTATTTCTGAACACCTTTTTTTTTCTATGACTGGTAAATGATATTTTTCTATTTTTTGGCATTGCTCATGCATCCGCTGTGGACCAACATAAGTTAGGAAAAGGTCAGTGAGATAATTTAGCAAATGCAAGTACAACCTTCTGAATTAAATATTTTATTCATAATCTCTGGAGTGCTATAGAAACATGACATTTTCTGCCAATGCATTAAATTTCTATACATACAAATATAGATATACCCACAGATGTTGAATAATTGCAGTGCATAAACATGAACTAAATTTGTTTTATATAGCTGTATGATCTTTTAAAGGTTTTTTTGGGTATTGTTATTTTTTTTTTCAGTTTGATGAAGTTTTTACTTTCTTCCCATCTTTCAAACACTTTTGTCTCTTTTGGAAGCCCAAGATTAATTAGTTGATTCTCTCTCCTTTTCTAATTCCATCTACAGTTCAGAGGCACGTAAAACCACAAAGCAAGATAATAACCAATAAATGGAATAATTAATTCAATGCACTGAAACTAATTTTAATTTATATTTCTCAAAGACTCTCACTAGGGAATGGAGAACCTGGAGTTTTAGGGGCTGAGTTGCTCCAGTTCTGGTTGTTTTGAATAAGTTGTGGACAGAAACAATTTCTGTAAAACTGGAAATTATGACAGCTAAAATCAGAAGGGAAATTAATAACCAAAAAAATTTAAAAATTAGCAAGAAGTCGGAAAAAGTTAAGAATTATTTCAATCATAACCTATCTCTTTTATCAAAACTATTTTGTTTGCCTCACAAAGACAACTATCTAAATCCCTGATGCGGGGTACATCCTGCTGACATCTTCTCACAGCTCCACTACTTGGTGACACAGACCCTTGCCGTGGCTCATGTCCTGCAGACAAGTAGCCCATCATCACTGGCCCTGAGATCAGTGGGAAGCACCAGGAATCTCTGCTGCACTGGACATGCAGAGCTGTATCTGCCTGCAGGAGCTCCAGGTTCATTAGGGTTTGTGATGTGCTGTGGTGGTGGCTACAGTGGGTGCTGGGGACTGTGCCTGTGGCTCAACGTGTGCAGTTCTGATGCTAGAGCTACCTGGAAGACATATTCTCCACAGTTATCTCTTCCTAGCAAGCATGCTAAAGTTCCTTGAAGAGTTCCCTGGGTTCCTGGACCAAACTAGATGGCCCAAAACCACTTTACTGAGTCAAGGGTCCCCTCATGAGTATTGTCCTATGGTCCCTACTGTCCCACTGCTCCTGTTAATAACTAAACAAAATCCAGTTCCTTGGAAAATTGGTCAGTTCAGTAAGAAGACTGATCTGCTCATTAACCTGTAAGAAATTAAGACCAAAGAAATCAGCATTTTAGGATCAAAGACATCAGCTTTATGACAAACATGACTGTGGTGTGTTTTGTGAAAAATGAATTCTCACTCATCTTTAGAGTACATTTTGCTTCCTAGCACCCCAAAATCAACAAAGAGTAAGTACAGGCTTAATTTTTAGGATGAATTTTAATTATCTAATTTATTCCTTGAAACCTGAGTTCATATGTATATTCCTTTTTCCCCATCTGAATCTACTTTTAAAAAATCTATTTTAGTTCTTAATATTTTCTTAAGTATTGGATATATGCTTTATTTTTCCACTCTTTCCTGTGATACACATTAGTATCCATGTCTAATGTTAGTGTTTTGAGATGACTGAGATAAAAACCCATTAGTTAACTACTTTTTCTCCAGTGCTTTATTTAATAAAATGGATTTAAATATACACGTTTTAAGCACAAATCAAACAAATAAGCACTCAGTAAAGAACCCCACTTACATGCCAGAAAGGGTAAATCTTTAATGACTGGAATCACTGAAATTTCCTTTAATGTTTTCTGGCCCAATTTTCAATTAAATTGCAGCACATTATTAATGTCATGGAAAGGACAGCAAAGAAAGAAAATAAAAAGTTCAAAATGAGGCTCCATATCTAATAAGCAACTGTGACAAAAGTGCCACAATACAAAACTTCATAGTAATTATTCCATTGAGCATAACAAAGTAACTAGTGGAGCATAAAGCTAACAATTATTGTGTGTTGATAGTTCAAGCACAGTATGTTCTTAAAATGCTATCAAACAGTAGCAAGCTATGCCAGAAAGCACAGCCTCATCCAATAGCTTTATGCAAAATGCAGACACTTACCAAGTCTTAACATCTAGTACAAAGTACTATAACGTGTTCCTAGGCTTCATATTATGCTGTAAAATGCAACGAAAAAGCCCTAGCAAACAAACAAAAATTCCTCATTTGCCTGCTAGGTATTTCTAAGACTTTTCTTTAGAATTTTAAAGTAATACCATTGCATGTGATTCCCTTTTTTGGATAAGCTTTACAGCCTTCATGTGGGTCCTTTCTGTTTGTTCTCTATTTACAAGAACATCTTGCCAAATCAAGGTTTTTCCATTTCTCTTTTCAACAATTCTAGCATATTTCCGGTGCCCCTTGACACAGAAATATAGTTAGTATACATTGTAGCTGTGTTAATTGGATTTAGAAAGTGAAATAAAGCAGGTTGTTCCCTGGAAGAAAACCAATTTAGATCTGCATCTAGGAAAAAAAAAGAAAGGCAGCTAAAGAGTGAGGGCTTCACCTCAAAATGACCAATCATCTTATGCTCTGAAGAATCCTGAAGAATTATTTTGGTGATAGCTGTTTACTGTTCTTTTTGCTGCTAGGCTAACATAGTGGAGTGCTTTCTCCAGACAATGAATTTGGCTTCGAGTCTGTTATTCACACCTTTTAGAATGAACGAAAAAAAAAGTAAATGTGCTGTAATGCAGACAGGTCTTTCCTTCACTGAACCTATTCATTTACCTATTATATACATTGGTTATGAAACCTTTAACAACTACAATTTACTCACCTTTTAGTTGGGTCTGGTCTTATGGCTTACAAAATTGTTAGTCTGTAGCTTAGCAAGAACAAACGTGCAACTGGAATCACATTAGTGTGTTTAAACACATTTAATACACTATGTAAAGAGATCAACTATTGTTGAATTAGGAAGCACAGGAGATTTCAAAAAATGATCAACCAGTAAGTTTTGGAATAAAAATGACAGTAAGACAACAAATTTCTACATTGAATTTCAGATTTCCAGCAAGTTGGAAGTTCCAATTGGAGATTTTCAGTAAAAGTATTTCATAGTTGTATTGATGTCTAAACGATTTTCTTGTTATTCCTTTTTGTACCTTTTACACAGTTCTGTGTATCCACAAGTATTAGCATACACACTTGTATTCTTAAAGTCTGATAATTCAGCATAGTTCCAAGGTTTTGTAGAGTTAGGAGACCAAACATCCTACTATCTTGAGGAGCCATGGCTCCTGCAGTAGAATGTATTCTGTAAACTAGAAATGAAATCATCCAAGCCCCTTATTGAGCCACTTTGGTAGATATACTAATGTATTAGGTCTATAAAATGTGTACTGATTGATGGTGCGGGGGGCATGCATGCATGGTGGGCACCGCAATGCCTTTCACCTCGGCAAAGTGGTGCACCGGATGGGATTGCTATTAAAATACTGAGGTAATTAACCCCCAACCCTTCTACTGTGTCTGTTTTTTCATTCCCAAGACCAGAAAAAGGCATCAGTATCTACTCTGGATGTGAAAACTACAAAAGCTCAGGACTCAGAGGTCAGGTTCTAAATTTGTCTTATTCTTTGAAGTCTGTAGGTCCAGTGCGTGCCGAAAAACAGTATTTGCCTCTCAGTATTTTCGGGTTTTGCTGAGAGATTATAGCTGCAAACATGAAGTCTGTCTGCCCTTCCATGCTGTCCCAAACCTCTGCTCAAAATTACAGGCCTATCTGTCTCTCTTAAATTACTGCTGCTCTTAGTATTTAGCAGCCTGAAGAAAATCACACTTTTTAATAGGAATGGAATTTCTAGTAATGCTGTATACCTATGAAAAGTTTCAGAGTATAGTGATATTTTGGTAGAGGCAGAGTGGAGATACTTATATTATAAGCTGTTCATGCTGTAGCTGTCCTGTGAATATATAGAGGTTGTCAACCACCAAGGTTGCAGTGTTTTTCAGCAGTCACTCAGTGCCAAGCAGCATGATAGAGGATTGCTACATTCGGCATCTGAGTCTTAGGCAATCCATACTGTATAACAGGAGTTCCTGAATAATCTAACAAGACAGCAGATGACAGTGACTGCTTTGGTTTGGCTCGTCTTAGCCTCTTAAAGGTTCAGTTGCCCACATCCTTTTTTCTCTGCCAAATGTAACTGTAATAACAACATAAACAAAACGTAAAAATTTGAATTTTATAAGCAGCCAAGTAATTAAGCTAATTATGTCCATCTAGTTTTAGAATTACTAGGTGCTGCTGCAGAGCCCAGAGGGTCTCTCTGAGACATCAGCATCATTGTTACCAGATGGAAATAAATCTTTCCTTTCTGTCTTGAGACTCTGAGCCCAGTCTGTGAGGGCTCATCTGCTCAGCCTGCTGTGGCTGTAGTTTCTTTGAGACATTTTTGGGAGACACAGCCAATTCCATGCCATTTAGCTCTCTCTTTTCTGGGATCTGGAGAAGTTGTTGCTTATTACTTCACAGTATATGCCACTTGGAGTGACAGCCTCATAAGACAAGGAGGATACCTCTTGTAATATTGCCTCTGTTTGCGACCATTGTTTCTTGCTGTGGTGTACACAGCTTCATTTTGTGAAGATTCAGCAACTGCTGTAAAACCAAATCATACCAAGGCTGTTTTCTTGATGCTGGTTTTTTTTTCCTTGCCTTTTTTTTTCCTCTTTTTTTGTCCTTTCCCTCTATATCTGCAAATTCCGAGTGACTCTGACATCAGTGGGTTTGGTTTTCCTTTTGAGCAAATGTGAGGAAGTGACAGCCCGTGCCTCACTGGCGTTATTCAGGAGGCTGGATGGGCTGCTCAGCTGCTTTTCTGAGGTGCTTAATTAGTTTGACACTGTCACTAAACTCTTACCCTGGGGATCACGTGAGAATAGCAGCTAGATGTCCAGACCCATATTTCACCACAGAGTGCAGAGACTCAAGCCCACTGAGCTGTGGCCACATGTCAGATGTTGATATGCATGGTCATCTGTTTAACTGTAGTATCCTTACAGGATAATAATTGTTTAGGACAGGTAAATATTTTTTTTCCAGCCAGTATAAACAAATTTATGTCTACTTTGTTTTGAGAGGGAAAAAGGAAGAAGCATGATTTTCTATGCCAGTGGACTGGTCTCTTATCAGTGACTGGAAAATGTAACAAATCTTGATAGTTTCTTCAGCGTCACTGTTCCTTTTGGGCAGTTCCAAGTATCAGTGACCTTTCCCTAATTGAGCAACACTTAAACCTGTGTTATTTCTAAGCACTCTCCCAAATGTGTCAGAAGCATTTCAACTTGTTGAGAACTGCAAACTGGCGCCTTAAAAAATCTGGTGAGTTTTGAGTACCATAAGATGACAAGTATGTTAATGTGTCATCAAGAAGGAGGCAAAAGAAGTAGCACATTTTTGAACATGCAAATCCTAAGCCGTCAAATGGTGTTGTGTCAGACTGTTGCAAAATGCCTTCTTTGGACTGAGAATAACTTTATGAGCAGAGAATTTATACAAAGTTATATGCCTCTAAAAACATGTGCTTATAATGAAGTGCATCATTAGATGCAACTTAACTGTTGGTAGTTACGAAGAGGCATGAAGTTATGAATTCAAATAAAGAACAGCATTTAGCAGATAATCTTCTAAGCAACTGAGATCCATGATCCACCCTGCAAAACATATCTCAGCAGTATTGTTTCTAAATACCATTAATCACAGTCTTAGACAAGACATTGGTAGCAATTTTGGTTTGGTAGGGAAGGACATATTTTAATTCTTAAGATAAATTATATACTATTTATGTTCTTTTAAACCAGTTAGAATAATTTCTAAGCTACCTAGAACAGAGAACTTTACATAATTTTTATATGAAACACAGAATTTTTTACCTTCTAAATGATATTCCTCTTTCAACTGATGTAAATTCATTGATAGTTGACTTGTGGCAGTATTTCGCCTGGCAAAATGTTAGTCTAGACACTATACACACTAAAGCTTTGGGTCAGAGATGTTAGGATTTTCTGTGAAATTCACTTATCAAGATGCAATGTTTCTATGCTAGAACAGGTTTGAAGAATGAGTAAACCTTGCAAATTGTTGGCTAACTTAATTGATAATGAATTTGTCTTAGTTTTTGTTGCTTTGTTTTGTAATTGCTCCCCTTTGTCAGTACCCTGTACATACCTAGTAAGATGTATTCCTAATCCAGTTCTGTTGTTCAACATCTTCCAATTTCTAAGCATAAAAAAGCATAAAATTATATAATTGGTTGTAAGATAACAATATAAGCAAGACACAAATTGGTTATCTTACTAGGTTACACCACTAGATACTTCCTGCTGACCTCAGTTAAAACAAGTGTGTATTCTGCACTTGCAAATTATGAAGCTGCAGCTGGGGTTTTCTTCTGCCCACAGGTCTCGCTTAGCATGGAGGACATAGACCTGTGTCTCCTTGAAGCACCAGGAGGATTGAAGTCAGTGTCAGTCCTCTAACCCATGATTCATCATGAGTTTATGTTTCACAGCCAGGGCAAACAGGGCAATGTGGTGTATACATCAGCAGTGAGCACTTGGAGCCAACAGTGCATTTCTCTGTCTTTACATAGAAAACGTCTTCACAGCTCAATCATACAAATAAATTATTGTTAGAGATTAATTGTTGTGTGTAAGCTGAGATGCTGTGACTGTATTTGTCTTGCACAAATTTGGTGAGATGTCTGCATCTAAACTGGTAGGTTCCCTAGTAAAAAAGAAATAGGTACTTTTAAGGCATATTTCTTCTGATATACTTTAGCTGTCTGCTTTAGAATGAGATGAATCACTCCACACAGCTGCCATTCCTCCCTGTGCTTTATAAAAGGCATCTAGATGACTAAATCGGATGTAGGTAATTACTTTGTACTTTGACTGTGTAACTGACAGGAAATATAATATGAAATGCATTTGCTTAAGTCTTAACAAGAGAGGACATAAGCTAGAGCATTTTTCTTCATATTTGCAGTGGAGTAACAGCATCCACACTGTCAGTTATTGAAGTTCAGCTGACACTAAATAACTTGTGAAGCCATAATACAATTTTGCCTACATTTTCAGTAGTATTGAAAGTAGTTGAAACTATTCAAACTTTTAGTGCTGGAAAACCCCATATTAAGTATGCTCAAATATTTCAGATTTAATTCAGCTCCTCTGTTATTTTGAGTCAATTATGTGTATCGGTTGGATATCGATCAATAATAATAATAATAATAACAACAACAATAACAGTAATAAATTAGGTCTCCACTACTGAGTTTCCTGGCTAGCTGCCTGAATAAAAAACCTTACTCCTTTGGCTCCCTCTCTGTGTGTACTTAATCAAATTAGCCTGAAATAGAAAAAGCAATATACAGATCAAAGGAAAATGTTTAACTATAAATTACCTGCTTGTCTCTTGTGCTTACTCACCTTCCTCCAAATAGGAAAGGGAGTACTAGAGTGGTTTTTGGCCTACTTAATTGTCCATTAAGGACGTTTCACATAGCCTGAGACCAAAAGGACATAGGACAGTCCAAATACTAGTCTCCCGTGCACTAGTCTAATTGATGGTTCAGAACCTACTGGAAGTAAGATGCAAAGTCTTAAACAGGTATCATCTTCATCTTCAGACATAGTGTAAATTAGAAAGGATGAAAAATAATGACAAAATATCTTATGATCAGCTTGTCATCCCCCAACACTCCCAGGTCCTTCCCAGCAGAGCTGCTCTCCAGTAGGTCAGCCCCCAATGTGTGCTGGTTATTCCTCCCCAGGTGCAGGAGCCTGAGCATGCCCTTGCTGAATTTCATTAGGTTTCTCTTCTCCCAGCTCTCCAGCCCATCAAGGTCCCACTGAATGGCAGCACAGCCTTCAGGTGTGTCAGCCACTCCCCCCAGTTTCATATCATCAGCAAAGCCCTTCATCCAGATAATTGATAAACAAGTTGAATAAGACTGGACTCAGTACTGATCCCTGGGGAATGCCACTGACTACAGACCTACAACTGGATTCTACTCTGCTGATCAGGGCCCTCCAAGCTCTGCCATTCAGCCAGTTCTGGATCCAATTCAGTGTCCATCCAACCCACATTTACTGAGCTTACTTAAGAGGATATGATGGGACACAGAATCAAAAGCCTTGCTGAAGTCGAGGCAGACAGCCTTCACTGCTCTCCTCTCATTGACATATCCTACCATGTCCTCACACAAGTCTATCAGATTGGTCAAGCATGATTTCTCCATAGTGAATCCATGCTGAAGGAAGGTAGATTACTGTCATATCACAGTGGGATGTATCTGGATAAAATTATTTAGCTGATAGTTTGCCCTAGGATATCTATAGAAGGTTCATACCATCTAACTGAGGGACAGAAGTCAAGAACCCATTGCAATAAAGTTAGTATTCCATGAAGAAAGACAGCATGATGATACTGACTTTAATGAGATACATTAACTTCTTGGAGTGCTTTTTCTCTCCGATGAAGAAGTCTAAGGAAGAGTTTCTTAGGTATCTCAATAAAGTGCCTGAGGTTACACAAGTGATATCACTTGTTCTTAATTCTACCCATAAGTTCTCACTTCGGTACTAAAATTTTTTAAATTGTTCCGAAGATGCATAACTTTTAGCTGCCTGGTCCTGTAATAGAATTCATAAGCCTGAAGTTATATACACTGTCTAGGAATGAGGTTGCAGAAAGATGTAAGGGGACATTTGCACTCCAAGGAAGGGAGGAAAGGCTTGAACTAACTACTCAGTAGGGAATTGTTGAAACATGCATCTTCAGTCCTGCCACTCTTAGGATTCAGGGAGGGGCATCCCTCCCTAGGAAGATAAATATAGAAGTCTTTATTTTTTCCATTCATTAGGGTCTTGCAGCCTTTAAACTACATAGGGTCTTTTGTAAATATTATCTACTGACTTTCAAAATGTATCAGTTTCCTGTTCCTGGTTTTGTTCACTAGGATTTATTTAGAGAAATCAAATTAATGCCATGTTAATGCAGTGACATGCATACAAGACTTGACAACCAGATTTGTTCTGTTGGTCTCATTACTCTGGTTGTAGAAATGTATAAAAGCATTTTCTTATAACATGCGGGTGCAGTTTGGTGCCAGAAATAATTTTCCCAATATGTTAGCAAATGATATTCTGGCTCTTGATTCATGTACCACTAGCTGTCAGCAATCAGCCAATTGATGAAAGGTTGGCTAGCCAACTTGCAACACTTCTTTTCATATTTTGGCAAAGACCTTATTCTAAAAAGATGATATTCATTTAATTAAAGGTAATTGACATATTGATATATATCTCTATATATCTCTTTGAGGTAATAGTGGATTGCAGCAGACAGCAAAATGCTACATTAAGATACCTATTTTGATTATAAGGAGTTTTATTATAAAACCAACAAAACATAGAATCCAGGATGGTCTTTGAAAGGACTTTTGAATGTCATGCCTGTTAATTCAAAGTTGTGCTTAAAGACAGGATGCATTATACAGATCAATCTTGGAACATGGTGCCAGATTTTAAGACAGTATATCTAAGACTGCGTATGTTTTGCTTTGTTCTGATAGCCACTGCACAGAATGCTGAAATGTCTGTTGCAATAAATTGGCTCTGTCACAAGCATTGCGGCAAAGCAAATTCTTTAAAACACTTTTACCAGCCTGAATGAAAGAGTCAACAGCCAAAAATGTACAAAAGGCTCAATTAGAAAGGAGAAAGGTGTTGCAAAATTCGAGTTAGGAAAAGCAGTCTCTTTAATAGGTTTTTCAGAATATTTTTAATATTTTTTTAATAAATCAAGCCTCTAAGAAAAGCATGATAAAAATAGTAACGATTTTATTAATGAAGTATCTAATAGTAGTGTAACTCAGTTAAATGTGCTTATGTAATGTGCCTTTGCCAGTTTGGATACATGTTGTGGCTGAACCTCAGCCAGCAACTAAGTCCCAAGCACTTGCTTGCTCATTTTCTAGGGCTGGGACAGGGAAGAGAATCAGAAGAGCAAAAATTAGAAAGCTATGGGTTGAGATGAAGACAGTTTAAAAGATAAAGGAGAAGTCACAAAACCCAAGGAATCAATTTGCCATCTCCCATTGGCAGGCAGGTGTTCAGCCATCTCCAGGGAAGCAGGGCTCCACTAAATGGAGCAGTGACTTGAAAAAACAAATGCCACCACCACAAATATCCCCCCTCCTTCTTCCCCCATCTTTATATGCTCAGACTGATGACATATGATCTGGGATATCCTTTTGATCAGCTGGGGTCAGCTGTCCCAGCTGTGTCTCCTTACAACTTCTTGTACACCCCCAACCTTCTCACTGGCGGGGTGGGGTGAGAGGCAGAAAATACCTTGGCTCTGTCCCAGCATTGCTCAACAATATCAGAAACTTCCCTGTATAATCAACACTTTCCAGCACAAATCCAAAACACAGCCCCATACTAGTTACCGTGAAGAACTCTAACTCTACCCCATGACAACCCAATACAATCTGATATATTTTTTGCTTGCTAAGAACATGGAAACAATAGAGGAACCTAAATTGTCCATTTATACAGGGTATCAAACAGCAAAAGATTGTGCTTGGTTCTGGCTCCATATGATCTGAATTCTGGTCGTCTCCTTGGTAGATACGTACTTATTTTTCTTTACTTTCAGATGGCATAGTGTATTTTTTTTTTTTTTTACTGTTGCCTTGTAAAAATGCAGATAACTGATGCTGAAAGGTGCAAGATAGTGGAAAAAGGTACGTCAAATCTTTGCATAGTAGCAAGATACAATCTTTGATCATCCTGAAGCTTTGTAGGTTTCAATGTGCATTGCAGCAACAAATGTTCAATGTGCTGCAATAAAAAATTATGTAAAAATATTGGTATATGGCAATATACTCTTTCTGGAACTTTTTTCCTATTTATTTTCCCAAAGTATAATTTACAACTATATAACTGGAGTGTTATTATTTTGCATTTAGTATTAATATATCAATATGAACATAAATGCATTTAATTTTGCTATATTTCTTTTTACAGGCTATTATAATAACAGATAAGAATCCATTGCTATAAATGCTTGAGTTTAAATACTGCATTTAATAAATGAAACAATTTTTTTCTCTTTTCCTTGATTAGTTTGTCATAGCATACTTGTTTTACTCATGCAGCTATTCAACATTGATGTGGTATTTCAGTGGGTTGCACATCACTCTTTTCCTGAATATCTACACTTTCTTTTCATTTAGAAATCATCTGATATTGCAGCAGATTTAAATAATTTACATTATGTTCTTTCCTACAGTTTCTATAGATTTATATGTTGCTTTTTATTTTCTCATGCTATTATTCATGGTCTTTGTTTCAAATATGCATGAACATGATAAATGTACTCCATGTTATTATTTTCTATTTTCTTCCTGAATTGCTCCATACATGAAGAGAAGAATATTTAATATCAGTTGCACTTTTGCAAGTCTACCATTATGCATCTTTTGTTGTTCCACCTACACTTCTTTTTTTTTTATTACGGATTTCTTGGACAGGTTTCTGTATCTAAATATTAAAAGAGCTTTCAAGGATACTATTTAGAGTTAAATTACATGATGAGTGTCATCTTTGTAGAGATGAAACTTTCAGAAGATGGCAATTCTGTATTTCAAGATGTCAGTATTTCAATAGTGCTTCCCACTTATTATTTTCTGCTAAATCTTTTTGAAAATCCTCAGTCAAACCATGTGTTGATTTATATGTTATGGAGCAATCTTTAGCTGTGCAATGATGGATATTGTGCAAATCAGTGTTTTCACTATCACAGTGTTGCCATAGTTTGAAATAGTGAGGGTAATTGTCTACTATTGGTATCCCCAATCTGCATTAGCAGTACTTTCCCAAAATTTTAAATGAGTGATCTGTGGATTTTTCTTCTGTTTGTAAAAGACAGCAAACTTTAATATTTGTTTATTCTGCTTTGGAATGTTGTTCTGAAAAGACTGGGTTTGCTGATGACCAGGAAGCTAGGAGCAATACAGGATGACAGCGTCTAGTATGGTTCTGAATGAACGCCATGAAAAATGCATAAAAATTTGGATACAATTATGGATCAGGTCACTGTGAAACCAAGCAAAACACTTTGAGAGACTCTCCAGTGCTAAGATAAAAATGGAACAATCGAATGATAGCTGTTGTTTTCTTAAGGGGTAGAAATAGTTTACTGTCAAAAGGCATGCAGGGCAACCCAATGCTCCTTCTCCTAATCTTTTTCCTGCTGGGAAACACTATTTCAGGTCTAAATTGCATGTTGACATCTACATGCTATCTGAAGCTATTCCAGAAAATACAATGACAATATTTATTCTTAGACAGAAGTGAATGGCATATAAATGCTTGATCAAAACCCACTAGTTTAACCCATATGCTAATTTTCAAAGTTGAATCTGTTACAGTGTTCTTCTCATGAAGCCTTCTACCCAATTCATCTGTGCTGAGAATCAAAACTTCTCTAATCTGTCTTGCTTCTATGGCATATAGTTTTTTATGCTGTGTGTGTTTCCCAAAACCTGTTTTTTCTAACATGATGCAAAATCTTTTACCTGATTGCCATGAGACACTGCATAATTTGAATAATTCAAGATGACCTGTGCAGCCCTTGCAATCCTAAAATGAGGGCAATTTCAAATCATGGGTGGTTTCCATTAAATTTAATTATTCTTCTGTGTGACTTTGGTAGTGCAGTTATGGACTACGAAATGAGGTCAGTTACATTTATTCTCTATGCTTTTGTTGTGGTTCTTTTTGTGGATCTTCTTGCAATCCAACATGAAATATGATTTTCATTATACAATAAATAGGATGTATGTTACATTTCCTTCATTGATGTGGTTAGTGTTGGTCCATCAGACCAACATCTCACTTTATACACTAAAAATATTCAGTAGGGAACAAAATATTTTTCATTAAAGAGTTAGTGATACAACTTCATCTGGTAATATTTTGTTGTCACTTCCCATTGGATTCAGTCTTCTAATTTTTATATTTGCTATGTAATTATGTGTATTGCCCTTCCTTCCTTCCTTCCTTCCTTCCTTCCTTCCTTCCTTCCCTCCCTCCCTCCCTC
>VZTJ01005686.1:129330-155982 GCA_013397795.1 Orthonyx spaldingii | reverse complement strand
TCCCATTGGATTCAGTCTTCTAATTTTTATATTTGCTATGTAATTATGTGTATTGCCCTTCCTTCCTTCCTTCCTTCCTTCCTTCCATCCTTCCTTCCCTCCCTCCCTCCCTCTCGCTGAGATTTAAAATTAACCTGTTTTGCATTATGTTTCTGTTATCCCTGCAAAATATAATTCGTATGTGACTACAGATAGTTAAAATTCACCAACCTCATGTTTTGATCCTCTGATTGTGACAGGTGCTAGAGCAGAATGTTCCTGCAGGTAGATCTCCTTAGCAGAGAAATGGAGTCTCAGAAAGGATAACTCTCAAAGTACTGTTGAATGTTTCAATATCTTGTTAAAGTGAGATGAGATACCAAAATTCTGCTAGAGATTCAGGGGATTTTAAAATGGTGCTTTGTTTTCCTACTCTGTGATACAAATTTTGGTGTAATAAAAGTGGCTAAGAAAACTTGGCTCTTAAATGAGAGGTAACGTGAGAGCTGACATGTATGGGGAAAGATCACTTAAAAAATTTTTTTTTGATGCATTTATCTTTTAAAGAAAAATGATAGGAAAAATCACTCACCATTCTTGAAAACCTTAACATTATTTCTGATAGCTTGTACCTGAGAAAAGCAGGGAGCAATTCTAATCTTGGTGTTTCATAATCTTCTCTTGCTTGCTTTTCAGTATACTGTCTGGATACTATTTTCCTGTGATGAAATACCTACAGGAAAGGATTTTGGTGTCATTAACATGAAATGTCCCTTTCTGAGTGCAAAACTGGTAATAAGACTTGCTTTGTTTTTATGGAGAATATTTCATATAATTGCCCAGTTTCTTCAGATGGCATTTCAAAAAAGAGCAAAGTGCTTTGGCATTTTGTGCAAGTGGTACATGCAGAGAACAGACATGGTACAGTACTGGTCACAGAGGGACATGCTATCCATAAATGCTGATTATAAAGTAGAAAAAGGTCAGTATTTCAGGAAGGCAAAGCACTCAGACTGGCTATTAAGAATAACTTTGTTAAGTCTCACTGGTGGTGAGCTGCTTATGCATATACACTGTACCACTTATTTAAAGTATAAGGGCTCTGCCATGCATTTAGGAGTTTCATATTTCACTGCCTATTGAACATCAAAAAGGAAAATTTGTTTAATACTATAATTCTTTCATTGTATTTAAATATTTTCAGGGCAGGAAATCACCAGGAGAGCATGTATGCTTGGATTTCATCCATCGAAATTGGATTACTGTAATGGGCTCTACATGAGGTGTCTTCTTAAAACCACTCAAACTTGATCTAGTGCAACACACAGCTGCTCTCAATAGATGGTGCTTCCTACAGAAAAAAAAAGCTCTACTGTATGTTGAGGTAGAAGTTTGAAACTTATCTGCTGCTTATGGAGCACCATGGGCTTGTGCAGCCTTTGTAGGTGTCAAGGGAAGTGTTTCTGTAGACTCCAGTGCTGCAGCATCAAACTTTAAATGAAACGAACCAGCACACATCCAAGGCACTCTGACACTGTGATAGTGTGTGAGCTCTAATTAGGTATGCTCAAGACCAGATCCTGGGGATTAAATGCAAAGGAACTGGGGGAAGAGTGCTTGAATCCTTGGATTTGGAAGTTGCCTCTTCTCTGACTAATTCACCAGCCTTTTTTTTTTTACTAAGAGAGTACTGTGTGCATCACTGCAGGTGATGGAGGGTTTAGGTTTGGGAAAACGAGGTGTTTTTTTAACATTGGACACCTTATCAATAACATAGCTAGGAAGACTGTAGCAGTGGACAGACCACCGGGAACCCATCCTGGTGGTCTGACCAATCATAACTCTACTTTGCACCTGCCCCTCCCCTGTTCACCCAGGACTGGCCAGATGTCACTGGTCAGTCATTTGCCTATTGGTTTGTCTCTCACCTTGCCCTCCCCTGACAGAGGGCATAAGGGACCTGGGCAAGAGACGAGCGGGACCAGTCTTGCTGGGAACCACCATCTCACAGCCTGTTCTATGCACGATCCTTTTCCCTCCGTGAGGGAAAATAAAGAACGCTGATGTATACGCAAGTGGTCCGTCTGTCTCTATCGGCAAACAGCTGCCACCATTCAGCCCTGGACCAGAGCTCCTGGGATAAGGAGCTACTGAGGACTGAACTCGGTGGCCCAGAGGAGTCCAGAGACGAAACAGAAAAGATACAGAAGACTCCTGAAACTTTGAAATAAAAGCTAGATGTCTGAAAGGGTGTATATAAAAGAAATTTAAAAATATTAGACTGTCATCTGTACTGCTTATTAATTGACTGAATGAGCTGTGCTGAGCAGACTATGTATAATGAATCATTTATAAACAAAGCGTGACCTTTTCCTACTTGTAAATTACCCACAAGTAGACTTTGATTTTTAGAAATCTGGTTGTTGAGAATTGTTTGATCAACGTATGTCAACAGACTTCAGCATATTTGCCTTCAGTAAGATTTCACTAGCACTAGTTTAGGATTGCATAAATGGCATGAAGTTGTTTCTATTCTTTATTTGGATGCCTGAAAATCTTACAAAGAATGACTTGCAAGTATAGTGTGAATGTTTGTGCAAAAATCTTTCCTCAGAACATGTGGGAGACTTGAACTCTCCATGAGCATGCTTCCTGATGGCATTCCTTGTATTCCTTAAACTGACAGCCTAAGAAAAAACAAATTGAAGGAGTTGTGACAGATTTCCTTCACATCCTGTGTTTCTTTTGGTGATATTTCATCCAGTTTAACTGGTATTTCAGTAGAGGTTCATGGGCAGATTTCTCTGAATCGCCATCAGGTTGATGTCCCATGAACACATGGGAGGACACTTGTATGGCAGATGCTGAGAAAAATCATTGTTTATGCCACTTTTGGTCATTAGAGATTCCACTGCTTTTTTCAGAACAATTATGCCAGTCTTGGTGTCCTGATGAAAGTCCAGTTTGGATAATTACATCCTGCCTTCCTAAATTTCCCATCTGGTCTATTTTTCAGTTTCTGCCCTAAAACTGTACTCTATTAATATTGTTCTCTAAATTTCTGGTAATTTAGTTCAGAGGGTTGGGTGTGTGGTTTTGTTGTTCTCTTTTTTGTAGGGGCTTCCTTACCTGTTCACAAATTCATTGATATATTTTTGCAGATGACCAGGCAAAAAGTCTCACAATACTCCCCTGTGTCTAATTTCCACGTAGGTAACTGGAGGTACAACTTCAGGAGCTGCATATACAATATAGTGGATAGAACATCTTTTTGAGTCATTAGAATAGAATATTTCAACATCACTTTAAATAGCATGTATGAAACACTTTACAAAAGGCTGTTCTGATTAAAGATTCAAAGAGTAATAACAATGTAGAGCTGAAATATAATTGCAAATCTGGTATTGGGACTTATTTGGACATTATGATTGGTAACACAGTTCAATACTAGCCCTGATATTGTTTAACTTATTCTTCAATGACTTGGATGAAAGGGTAGATGCCTCCTCATCAAGTTTGCTGATAGCACAAGGCTGGGAGGAGTGGTACCCCAGAGGGCTGTGCAGCCCTTCAGAAGGATCTTGACAGGTTGGAGAAATGGGCAGAGAAGAACAGTCTGAAGTTCAATAAAGACAAGTGCAGGGTTCTGCACCTCAAGAAGAACAATCACATGCACCAATACAGACTGGGCACTGACTGGAAAGCAGCTCTGCAGAGAAGGACCTGGGGGTCCTGGTGGACATCAAGCTGTCCATGAGCCAGTAGTGTGCCCTGGGGACCAAAAGGCCAATGATATCCTGGGCTGCATTAGAAAGAGCATTACCAGAAGACTGAGGGAGATGATCCTGCCACTCTACTCAGCCCTTGTGAGGCCACATCTGGAGTGCTGTGTCCAGTTCTGGGCTCCTCAGTACAAGAGGGACCTGGAGATCCTGGAGCAAGTCACATGGATCATGGGATCACAAAGATGATTAGAGGACTGGAACATCTCTCTTGTGAGGAATGGCTGAAAGACCTGGACCTGTTTCACCTGAAGAAGAGGCCAAACTATGAAAATCATAAATATCAGTATCTAAAGGGAGGGTGTTAAGGGGGTAGAACCAGGGTCTTTCTGGTGGTGCTGACAATAGGGCAAGAGGCAACAGGCAGAAACTGGAACATGGTTTGTTTCTGGCTTTAAAACCCTACGAACAGAGCCATGACTTGCTTTTATGGTATTTTGAGGTTTGTCTTGATAATAGGTCATGGTACAGATAGTCATGAAACATGCATAATTGAGATATTTACAGGTAGCTCTCTTCATCACTTTCCTTAAAAAAACTTAAAGATTAATCTGACAATTTAGGTAATCTCTTCCTGAAGTTGATAAGGAGCATTTTCTTAATTTCTCACTTTAAACTTTTATGGTAAAATTATGCTGGTTTTCTTGTATTATAAAGGGAAGGATGAAGAACATTTAGTCTTCCTCTTCTTTTGTAACCACTTTTATTGTCATAAAGAGGGTTATTAGATATTTTATGATTTATATAGACAGTTCTCTGTCTACTGAAGGAGTTTTTATCTATTGCTTCTTTGTTCCATTGAACCAGGAATTATTTGAAATTATATTTATGGAGAGAGGGTGATGAGAAAGGGAAGGGATCTGAGCTGGAGAGATCTGAGCTCAAAATGAAGTTGGCTATAGACACCATAAAAGGTAGGAAGTTTACTTTGGTCTCAGGAGAAAGAAAGGAATGAGATTATTGATCTCTTAAAAAAGCCATTTTAAGAGGTGGGGAAATCTGTTCTTTTGAGGTAAGGCTACTAAGCTCAGCAGAAGTGCATCCGTGGACTTAGTTGTCTTTTAAAATAATGAAACATACCCACCTCTAAAATAAAAAAAAAGAAACAAAAAAGAGGCACCCCAAAGAAACAAATAAGTAAAGCAACCATGAAAACAAACAAAACTCCAAAACAAAACCAACAAGAAACCCCCAAAGACCCAAACTGGGTTTTTTTGGGGGGTAAAAAGTGTTGTCTTAACTCTCTGAGATTACATAAAATTTCAAGTTTTATCCAGTTTTAAAGTTAATAACAGAATCCTTTTTCTTCCTTGGGAATACTCTTAGCAACCTAGAACTATTTTGTCTGTTTTTCCTAGTCTTTACTATTAGCCAACTGTGTCCCCAATCAGCATGTTTAGTATAATTCTTTAATAAAAATCAGGATCATAAACTTTTTCAAATTGTAGAGGCTTCATCTGGCTCAAAGGGTGGTGTGTCAATGTTCAGAGTTCAGCAATGTCTCGTTATGAAAGACATAACAAACGGGACAATCCTGGAGGCAAAAGTAAATAATGTCTTTCTTAAGGAAATAGGCAGTAGACTGGAGTGCTCTCTCAGAAATTGTGATGGAAAGCAGCTGATAATATATTGGAAAGCAAGGCTTAAATTCAGAGAACTCTTGAGAGGCCAGACAAGTAGATGGATAAAAACACCATGAAGTTCATTTGGGGGAAATGCAATGTCCAGCACTTGGGACGGAATAACCCCATGCCCCAGTACAACCTGGGAGCCAGCTCTTGCCTCAGGGAAATGGTAGAGTTGAGGGGTTTGCAGTAAAGGACAGGGGTTCTGGAGGACAAAAACTTGGACATGGCTCAGCAGTGTGCCCTGGGGCTGATGGCAGAGTGGGCTGCACTAGGAAGGACAGAGTGGCAGGTTGAGGAAAGTGGTCACTGCCCTGTGGGACTTGTGAGAGCACAAGTGGGTCACTGCATTCTGTGCTGGGCTGCCCAGTGCAATGCAGATGTTGACAAAGTAGAATGAGTCCAGAGGAATTGCTAATTCTTGAAATTGTCCGTTATCATCTGATCTTCTACATTTTTGGACATCAGAATGTACTGCAGTTACTATAGTCCCTTAAATGTGCTATGTGACTACAACAAATTTAATGGAAATAAATTTTCTCTTAGATTGTCTTTTACATGAGTAACATTCAAGGGCAAAAAGGAAGCCGTATGAGCACTAAGTAAGTTTGATAATAATATAATTAAAACCGTAGACATCAGCAGGGACAATTAACACTTAAATCTGTTTTACTGGATTCAGCTACCACTCCAAGGAAGAGTTGATATAAACTAGCACCGCCTTTCATCTCTTCCAGAGTACCTCTGTGCCTTTTCAGAGAAAAGATGAGATTTTTCTTAGTGACAAATTAGGTGAAAATATAATTTGTTCATAATTTTTTCAGTTTTAGTGAACCGTGTTTCAGACAGACAGAACTTTTGGGGAGAGTTCAAAGGAAAAGAAGTTTCCCACAAAAAGATACAATGTGCCAGCACACAGGTTTTTTTGCTTCATGCTACTAAGTGTCTTCATTTGGGCACACTTCACTTCGTCTTCTGCACCTGTGACAATTTGGTAACTTTTGTTCATATGGCAACACTTTTTCTTGAGAATAGGTGTAAATTAGTAGAATAATGTAGTTGTTATATCACTCCAAGTGAAACTCCTAGATTTTCAGAATATTCAGCTAAATGTTTCTCCTATTAAGACACTTCATAGCTCATGCTTACACTTTTATGGGTTTTCTGAGGTAAACCATGAAATATAAGAAATAGATGGACAATCCCTGCTTTACAGATGTTATAAAGAACCTTTATACAGCTCATTATCAGGTGCTGTGTTTGGCTTGTCAACAAGAGAAATTATTTCTGTGGATGCCAAATGGCTGTCAAAGTCCCACTAAAGCCAAATGAGGATAGTTTTGCCATGAATCTCAGTATCACTTACTGCCTAACTACTTGTTTTGGAGTTATTTTTGCTTTTATTTTGTTTTTGTGGTCTTTTTTCTTTCTGCTCATATATTTTTTTATAGCCTGGCATGACCCCACAGGCAGGAGTAGCAACAACAGGGTTACGTAGTGACAATCAGCAGTCATAACTGAAATACAAATAAAATAGGCAGAAATCAGCAACTGAGGTTTTTGTAGTGCCCCTGTTGCTGAGTTTTTTTAACACTAGCAGTGTTCCTTCATTTCTCTTACACTCTGACTCTCTGACTCCAATACCTCTGTGGCTATCAGCCCTCAGCACCCTAACTGTGATAATCATTTATGACCCAGGACCATTTTCTATTTCCTCTTCTTTCACTCATCCTGGACTGCTGTATTTTTCACAGATAACATACACTATATAACACAGTCTTGTTTCCACATATCTTGACTGGAGACTGATGTTCTTGTGCACCTAAAAATGTAGCTGCTTTGGAAAATAATTTGTCTAAAATAAGCTATTTTGCATAAGCAGAGTGCTTCTTTTGCATTTACAAATAGTAGTAGAAACACCTAAGTGTTTCTGTTAGCCTTTCTCAGTTTGTCATTTACATTTGCTGCACTGCTTATGACATTAATTTTCATGGAATCTTTTTCTTGCCTTCTATCAAGATATTTTAGTATATACCCTCTCAGTTCAGTAATGCTCTGTAAATATTTCCCCCACTCCAGCTCTCATTAAGGCACAGTTTCCATAATCTCTCATTCTTCTGTGGCATTGTTGGAAACCATTTCACAGTGAACCAATGAATTACGGAATTTAGGCAGAATGACAGAGTTCACAAATGCAAAGTGTTTTTCTTACAGTAAAATGATATTCATGGTGCCTAACAGAATTCCATTCTGCCTTTTGGAAAAACTCACCCTGCTGATGTAGTCTCATCAGTGTGGCCCCTTCTCCACAAGAGGGATCCCAAACCTACTTGCTTGACCCTACATATCATTTCAGTGATGTAGACCAGGGTGGGCAGGCATCTGTATGCAGCTGGGATAATCAAGAGGCAGTTGAGAAGAGGAGGCACAGTACAGACTAAGTGAAAGTGATGGGAAGATTTAATGGAAAAGGCTCAGACTGGAGTTTATGGGTATGAGCACGTATTTCTGGGAAAGACAACAGAGGACTTTCTGAAATGTAGATTCAGATCTCTAATAATTGTGGAGATACTCCAGGGACTCCTGAACCTGTGTCAGCTGTTCTCAGGCTGAATTCTGAAACTGTGAGAGTTTAACACCCTTATACTTAGATTTTTCATAAAAACTGATAGATTGTTTAATTGCTGCTCTTTGCAGTATTAAAGTTAGAGAGTACTCTAATTTTGTTCTGGTTCTGTACAAAATATTTCAAGAAAAATCATTCTTCCTTGCAGTGTGCTCTCAGCGCTTCTATGAGGCTGTTTTCTTTGTACAGCAGAATTAGTCTAATCTTTTCATACCTATGTGCAAAGGCAGAACATTAATATATTTAGACCATTTGATTGGTTACTTGCTATTTACAGTGGCATAAAAAATTAATACTGTCACTGGAGCATGAAAATTCCAAATTAACAGAAACTAATTCTGCCACTGAGCCAGATTTAACACTGCTAAGAGAAACTGAGGCAATTCTGTAAAACATAACATAACATGTTATAACTACTTCTGATTTAAACATGATTTTTCATACACTGTACCCAGTATATTAATCAGTTTTTCTTTCCTGCTTCCTGCCTCAGTGCATATGATTGTAGCAATACTTTTTGCATTAAAGGAGTTTCAGAACAGAATTACTAGAAACTTGGAGTGCCAAAACCAATCTGTATTAATGTCGCCATCCTACAAAATATACAGACAATACTTAAAGAAATTCTACCTTTATGCAACTTGTTTTTTTCCCGCCAACTCAGCAGATGATAGTATAAAAAAAAAAAAAAGAAGAGGAAAATATAAACTACCTTGGTCCTGATTTATAGTCGCTCTTATCTTTTAAGTCCATTCTCTTGGGATTTTGTGCTGTTATTTTTTCTTCTTTTCAGATTACCCTACTGAAAAACAAAATAAACAAAAAATCCCAAAATGACTGAATTTCAAGTGAACCAGATTTTCCCAAGCCCAGTGTTCAGTGATGAGGTCATCTGTGAGGACGGCCCTAGTTCTTGGTGAGTGAAGGCGCTAATGAAAATTAGCATTCTAAAAAGATCTTCTGCAGCTGTCTTCATAAAAAGAAACTGATTAGTGGTTTGGATGGTTCTAACTCTGTAAATTATCAAACAAAATGCGGCAGAAGCATCCATTTACGTGTATGAAAATTACAATTTGAACATCACACTTAGAGCACATTAATCAACTTCATTCTTTGTTTTTATGCCTAATGAGGCTTTTCAGAAAGGTAAACAGCTTTCTAAATAAAGTTGCCTTGGCAAAAATGGATTAAATGCATCCCTATTTGGTACTTATTTATTTATTTATTTATTTATCTATTTATTTACAGTCTTTCTTATAATGCTGTTTGTCTATTTATTTATTTATGTAAGTAGGTGCGATTTGGTAAGATGTGGATGAACATGTGGAATGATCAGGCTTCTGCATTATAAACACCGGCACCAACAGGGCCAGAAAAAAATATAGCCCATTCTTGTTCTGTCCCTTTTCCCTTTATTGATTTAATCTCTTTCACAGCAATGCCACCTCGTAATTGTGCAAGTGTGAGATTTTTGGAGGCTTTCTAATAGTCATATCTCACCACCTTTTTTCTGTACCTTCTTTCTGTTGAAGCTTTAATTGTCAAAAAGACATCCCCCCATCTTCTTTCATCTATGGATTTAGGAGGGGGGGGGGGATGGTAGAAGTGAGGGAGGAGCTGCTGTTTTTCCCCCAAAATATTTACATTTAAGTATTGCTCATTTTCTATTTAAGTATTGCTCATTTAAGTATTGCTCTTTGGTGCTCAGACCATGAAACACAGTTGCTTTAACTGTTTGTGAAAATTTGTGTTTACTTTGCTTGGAGTTTGTACTGATTTTTCTGATTGTTAGACATATAAATAACATCCTGTTGCAGGAGGTTTCCAGAATTAATACAGTGATTCAGCTACTCAAAAAAAATAGTTTTAAAAAAAAATGATATGTTAGAATTGACATCAATTTTCAGCCTCAGCACAAGGGAAATGTGATGCTTCACTTGGTTACACCAATATGCTTTGGATTTACTCCATCAAAGCCAATGTATCAAGGCCATAGCATCTCTGTGCAGACTTTTGGCTGCATATGGATGCTGCATCAAGCCACACTGAAAAACTTGAGTAAATGTTTTTATTTATCGTGAGATGCCAGAACACAATATATCATGTCCCTGTGCTCTGCTCCAGGTGAGGAATAACTCAGTTCTGTGTCCTTCAGTGAGCAGCATGATGACGGCACCACTCTTTCCCTACTACCACCCAGATGGTGCAGAAATGATTACTTACTAGATCACCAGTGATAAAAAACATTTTCTCTTCCTTTTCTACCTTATGGAGATTAGGTAATCCTGGCTGGTGCTTCTGAGAGTAAAAGGTACCAGAGTACCCGATCTCTGTCTATTTTGTGTGACTCATGGATTACGCAAAGCAGAAGTTGAGTCAACAGGTTCTCTGTGACCTGCTGGATGCTCGGGAAGGATACTTTACTCTGTATTCTGATATTGATTACCTGTGCATATCACACGGTTCCTTCCTGAAGGTTTTATAGAACACATATTAGTCTATATTTGCTCTAGAAGAAACCTTGTCATTTCAAGTGAAGGTTCATTTCCTCCTCAGTCTCCTCAGTCAGTAACATTCCATGAAAATGTGTAAAAAAGCTGACCTCACAGGTCACAGGGTGGAAATTCCATGTAGTAATAAGCAAAAGATGGAATCTCAAAAATATGCTACTTTTTTTTATCAGTGCCTTTTCATATTTGTTTTTTCACATAGAATCATCATCATGAATGTCTTGTTAGAGCTTTGGGGAGCCAAAGGACTTTGAAATTTCTTTATCCTCCTGATGAACATCTGACATGAGAGGAGGAAAGATAGATCCCAGGAGCAGGATGTACAGAAACAATAAATGAGAAAGGCAAGAAAACTGAAAATGGGAAATGTGAAATTCTGCACACGAAAAAACTACATATATCTGACTTTTGAGTTCATCCCTCTTGAAGAAAATATTTCTACCAGCTTGCAGAGAATTTATATTGTACAAATTTTCCTTAGAGATCTTAAAACTTCTTTTTTCTTACCAAGAAAATTTGGGATATCCTGACAGAGGTCTGGCCTAGAGCATCTTAACAGGGTTCCCTTGGAGGCCATGGAGATATGCCAATATGCACTATTCTTGTTTTTAGTGATAATGGGTAGGACATGGATTAGATAATATCATGTTACTGAGAGCTAGAAGAAAGGTCTGGGAATAGAACTGTCTATTGATCACTGGACTAACATATGGAAGCTAGTTAATCTTCCTTTAGGAAGCAAGTGCCCCGAGCTACTTCATATCTCTGCTGCAGAATATGCTGATCTAATACCATGCACTTAACCCTCTCTCATTTTATTTATTATACTATATTAAGAAGATTTTACAACATCTTAAAGTACGTCTTTGCAAAGGGTGATCAATATTTTTGCTCAACATAAGTGTGCACAAAGCTACCATTGCAGTGAAATTCATTACACTTGTTTGTTTTTCATGTTTAAAGTAAATTAAACTGTTGCCTTAAATAATACCAGTGCCTTTCAAATTCCTGACCTCATGATGGCAGATGGACCCATGGGTCCAGGCTTCTAACAAGGCTGGGGTAAACCCCTGGCACTGCGCCTTGAATGGTGATCTGCCAAGAAACTACTTACAGCATGCAACCCCTTTTGCAGGAGACATAAATAGCAGGCAGTAGTCACTGGTGGAAAGGCTGTCAGGGTGCTTTGATTTGATACTGATTTGTTTCTTTGGTAGCTGGAACAATTCTTGGTTATCTCCTAGGTTAAAAATGTCTGCCTTCTAATGGCAACACATCTAGAGGAGGCTGCAAAAATGATACTTGACAAGATCCAGACAGTTTTGTACTGAAATACAGGAAAAACTCCATGTGAAAGGAAATAGGGTTGAAACTTAATTCCTTATCACCAACGATAATAACAACTTAAGCTATCTATACCTTCTTTGAGAAAGATGGTACACAATTTTTATACAGCAGGTCTATTAATTGAAGTTCATCACACTGGTGTGTGTTACAACATTGCCTTTCTCCCTTTTATTTTCTTTAATCACTCATCATTCTATCAAAGATATTTCTGCCTAGTGCAGGGTACTTTAGGCAATCCACTTGACAAGGACCTGGTAGCAGTCATTGTAGTGAATTCAAGTCAATTCTTCCTGTTCAGAAGATCTCAGAGTTAAGTGCTGTCTTTCAAGCTATCACAATTTAACAAATAGCTCCCACTGATAGGAATAGTCACACTCTTCTTGCTTGTCTTGTGTTGGATGTCTGACCATATCATGAGAAGACTCAGAAATATAAAATGTATTTAAAATATGACACCTATTCCAACACCACCCAAAACAAAAGGGGTGGAGATGGAATGCAAATAATTTTCTGTTGGTTTGGTTCTTAATTCTGTCTCACTTGAAGAGCTGATGAGCAACCATAAGTGTGCAAAAGAGAGTACAGAGTTATAGGATTAGGAAAAGGACTGAGTTGGGAGACTGGCTGCTCCTTCATTGCCAAGGAGCTGTTCTACTGAAGGAACTATAATGTGAAGCCTTAGATTTTTTTTTTTTTTCTGAGTAACTGCTCATATTTGAAAAATATTCCCACTGCAATTTTGCATTCTGTGCCTGTAATTTGTTCATGGTGAGCACAGAATCTCTGAGCAGGTTTGATAGGCTTCCCAGAATTCCATGGTATCTATAAATTTATTCAGATAACTTGTGGTTTATATAGTTCTGTGTGTCTCTGTATGTGTATGCATATGTGTATGTAACAATATGGAGTGATCTGAGGGTGATCTGATGTACTGCCTTCCATCTGCTGTAGAAATATTTTTAACATCTTCAAAGGTAAATAATGCCAACAATACGCAGATTTTTTTTTCCATTTACTGCACAATGATCAGAGAACAGAGTATAACCCTATCTGAAAGTGACATACATAATTCTTCTAGAAATTTGGCACTCTAGAGGTGATTTATTTGGTATACTGCCATTAAACATACCGTGTACCTTACTCTTTAGTATTCAGCTGTATTGGGGATTATTTTGCTGCACTCACTTTTTTTTTTTGTACATCGTTCATTGACCTCATCTTTGTACTTTTTTCACCTGCCCACTTATTGGCATTCTAACTCACTTGATAAATGGAGTGCCATTTCTACAAATGCAATAACTACAGTTTGTTTGGTAACAGAAAGGTCTGATCACCCCAGGTGTGATCCTCACATATTGTTACCAACCCTCTTGGGCACAGAAGACATTGAAGCAGGCTTCCAGAAAGCATTTTTAATGGATCTAGTGCTTTATATGCAATTCTGCACAGATAATTCCTGAATTAGAAATCTCAGTCTGTAGTGAGTGGCTTACTCCAAGCACTGCATGTTTGATGTTCATTGTTCAAAGCAAGCACATAATGTTCATGTTTGAATAAAAGTATATCTTTCAATAATATTTTAGGAATTTTTCATCTTGTGAATACTCAGAAACAATCCTTTAACTCTCTGTTATATGCCTATTCCTTCTGGGAATATTATTTTCTAGAATTTAAGTAGGCATCATGTTCTTTAGCCACATTCATGTGACCTGGAAATATGGCATTATAAAAAAAAATAGTTTAAAACTGGTGTAAGCCTTATTTCACCAGGTAGTCAAATTATTTTTATAGCTGTCTTACACCCATAAAGCAGGCCAGTAGAGCCAGAAAATATTAGTACATCTGGCCCAATATATGCACAAACATGATGGAAGATTAACTTCTCTAAAAGCTTTCATAAGCTTACAGGGAATTTTTCCTCTAGCTTTTGTGTAGTTCTTGTTGCCCTCCAAATTCTGACTGAATTATTAAGATCTGTTCCTCACAAATATAAATCATAGAATTATCTTTCTTAAAGTTTCTTTTTGAAAGCTTTGCTTGCAAATTGAAGTCAAAAGATGTGAGATTCTGAACATCTTTGTATAAAACTGTATCAGCTTTAGCTGATATGTCCTTGTTATCAAATACTGACAGCTTCACAGAACCCTTTCATATTTGACTGCTGAGCTTGGAATACAAAGAAAAAACAGCACTTTTTGGTGATCAATTTTATTAATGTCTTTTTGTCAACTCCTCTGGAACATTTCATTATGTCGTTATTTCTAGTAGTCACAATGGCATGTGTACTTAAGGTTTGATGGACATGGGCCTTGTTTCTAGGAAATAGAGGTACATGTTAAAAGGTATAGATTCTTAAAGAGATGAATGCATGTGTTTGGCATTATGACTTCTTCCTGTACATCAAAATTGATGTGAACAGCTGTTTTGGCAAGGAAAAACAGAGGAGTTTTGGAAAGCAATATAAATATTGTTCATTTCACTATTCAAACAAACAAATGTTACGTTAAACTCTTTCAGTCTTCTTTTCATCTGAAAAATACTAAGTGATGGCTACTTGAAGCAATCGTTCATAAGGATATCTAGTTAATGTGGTTAATACATTTTTCCAGCAAAAAAACTTCCCTATCTCTTTGTCTTTTTAATAGTATAAGATTATGCTTAAAGGAAAAGGGCATTGTGGTTTTGTTTTTCATTTTGTTTTGATTTTTTTAGGAGAAGATGGTAGCCTTTTAGAGATAGCACTCGTAAGCAGCATGTTTCTACTTTTTGATTTTTCATTTTAAGTGAATAGGCTAAAGGAAACAGGCAAGCAATTTTCTTAAAACTAATAACAGTTTTGTTAATTGGCCGACAGTGGGGTGGACAATTGCCAATTTCTATATAAATCAGATTCTGATTAGAGCATATCTCTTTGTAGCCTCCAATGTATTCCAAATTTAAAGATTTGTTCTTTCTGAGGAAGGAATTTTTGAATAATAAACTAATGCTATTCATATTGTTTTTTTTCAAATTACTTCCCCACCCCATTTAGAAATCTCTTATAAAAAGCAAAAATAATAGTAGTTCCATAAAATAAGTTTTGCCTTCTATTGTATCTTTTTGTAACCACAAATGAAGGAAGTATTAGTGTGAAGACTGAATATTTGATCTGAGAAAACATACAGAAAAACTAACATTTAGAGAGGAAGCTACAGTTTTAGGAAGTTGTATTTGTTTACAGTCCTTTGCAAAACTCTGGGAATGGGTAAAATGATTAAGTGCAACCATGAGGCGATTTTGTTTTACCTCTGACAAAGGATGCTACATTTAAAATTACCTATGGGAAGGCTGGGAAGAAGGTCGCCTTCTGGTTTACTGAACTGGGACGCATTTTTTGAATTAAAAAAGAATGTGTCATCTTACTAAGAGAGATTAACATTAAGCCCACAGCATAAACAGCTTGGGTGGAAAAAAGGAAGCTGATTAGCAATTCAAGCTTTATCTTTACTGAAAAGCAACTGATGCCCAGAGAGTTCTGGCATTCTTCACCTTTTGTTGACCATCTGTACCTATGAGCTCCCCAACAGAGATGCAGCTCACTTGGGGACAGAAGAGCAGAAGGGCATAGCCTCCTTTACAAGAGCCACAAACCAAAAGCCACGCTAAACACCATCAATTAAAATTCATTAGTCCTGTAGGAGCTGCCCATTAGAGTGTTGAGTGTGCACAGATGCCGCTATTACAAGCATGACACCAATAATTAAGCACCAAAAGTAGGAGGACTTCACAGCCTATTTAGCAAAGATATGATCTCTCTGTTCTTGCGTAAACTTTGCCATAACTTTAATTGCGGTAGATTTCACCTACATTGGTCAAAAGAAATATTGCCTTTCCTCTTATAACTGCTAGGACTGTTGCATTCTAATTAGCTTTAAGACATAACAAAATAGATGAGATTACTTAATGGAAAAAATGCTGTGCTATTAGAAGTGCATTAGTTATGATAGATGTCTATACTTAGTCAAGAAAAATTAAAACCCAATTTATTCTTATATATTTTCCTGTTGACTGTCACTGTTGACTGATGAGTTGTCTTCAGAATGCATCTGTAATGCTTTAAAATAAATAAGAAAGAGATAGCTATCCATATGCATTTTCTTGGCAATTGCTTTTTGTTTCCATTTAAAGCTTGGTTTTCCAAGAACTTCAAAGGGTAAGAAGTGATTAATATTATTTTATCTTTTCTTATTTTATTCACCCAAAGAATGGGAATAGCATAGACTTTGTCTGACAAAGAGCAAATGACTATCTTATTCTGTCATCTGTTTACAAATGTCTGTCTGGGGTTTTTCATTTTATTTTGGTTGGTTTATTTTAACTTCTTCCTTAAATTGTATCTATGCCATAAGTCAGAGCTGCTATAGGAAGGGTAAGTAAAGTGTCAGACAAACTTGGAGAAATTCACCATTTAATTTGTTCTCCCTTCCCCTCACCCATGGTTTGGAGCAATGGATAATATTTTGTTTCCTAGAATTCACTTTCAGTGTCTTATTTTATTTATTGAAGCCTGTGAATTCATCTCAAGAGGAAACCCACCTTTATTCCAGTGTGTATTAGAAGTTGTGAACAATGGGGTAGATGCAGATCCCAGCTGCATGCATTCTTTTGTTGTTCCACGGGAAACAAGGTGGAAAAAAAATCCGTAAGCTGGACATGCAAGTTCCACTCTTTGCCTACACCTTCTGTCTCCTAGGAGCTGGACAATAAAAGATAAATAGGTCATTTTGCAGTGTTGTCATTGTCGTAGGGAGAAAGGAAAATAATCTCTCTTAAATCAGGAAACATGACAATAACCACCTCTTTTCCCCTAAACTATCTAATACTGTGAGGTTAGCTTTGGAAGTCTGTACTGAGAATTTATGGAGAAAGAGAATTTGTGTGCCAAACATAAAACTTTTAGTGTACAGTCATTATAATATCCATCCCTTTGCCAAATGTTATCCTATTCAATATGGAAAATATGATCACAGTAAGAAAAAAGTACAATAAGTTGAAAAGATAAAAGGCAGTTCCAGGCATCACAATAACATGACAAATGGCAGCTATTTGCAGCATATAATGAACTGTAGAGCATAGTAGGAGTCCAATAATATTTCAGGATTATTCAAATGCATTAACTTCGTCAAATCAAGAAATAAATGAATGAATATGAGTTTTTTTCAGGTACTTTTAACTTTATTTTTAGAAAAGTTACTGACATTTTTTTCTGTGATGGGCAGATGCCCTGACTCAAGCAATGACAACAGCAGCCAGTCAGTGTTTTGTCTCTGCTGGTGCTCCTACTGTTATCTCAATGGTGGCAGCAGGAAGAGCAAAAGTTTAAGGGGAAGGAATACAATACAAAGATAGCAAGTCTCTAAACATTACTTGCAATCACTGCTTTTGTGACACAATGGCATGATCACTTCCTGGCAACATGTATACATATATGTGTACCTTTGGTTATTTTTGATATATGTTTAGATCCATGTCTGATAATGAGGTTTTCTCTGCTGGTAACTTTTTTCTTGCAAGTTAGTTACAATGAAAAAAGAAATCTAGCTGAGCCTCCCATAAAAGTTAAAAACCAGTTTTGTTCAAAATTGCACTTTGATTGAAGTGTAAAAGTTCAAAGCCAAAAGCAGCTAAATATACAGTAGAGAAAATAGTTCACATTCTTTAGTAATGAAAAATATACCAATTTATCACACATTATATTCTTCCAGCTTGACTTCCATTTTTAGAAAAGTAAAAGGAAAATTACAGATATATTTCACAGAGGTATAAAGAACTATTTCAAGTTCATTTTAAGCTGTGGCCATGCACGAAAAATGAAAAGAAGGTGATATACTGGTTTAAGTAAGTTGAGCCAAGTAGGATTGCAAATAATAAAAAAGATAAAATATTCCTTAAACTAGTTGTGACTGACCAGAGGTAGCTTGGTGGTCAGCATAAATATTTTCAGTACAAACAAATGAAAGAAACTTGCGATAGTGAGAATTGCATGAAATAAAAATTGCTGATCAAGTCATAAGTCTAATAATTTACCTAATAAATCATAAATAGTTGTGTGTATAGAAACCAAAATACATTTTCCACATACTTCATGAAAATAATAGCTTGCAAATTAAATATAAATAGCAAGATTAACATCTTTTCTGACACAGAAATTATGTCAAAACTGTAGTCTAGGTCTGTTAGGGTAAATGCACATTAAAAGCTAATTTTGTAAAGGGCAATCTTCTACAGCTATGATTCCTGTTTTGATCCAAGTAACTTTTATGTTGTTTTCAGGGTAAATATGACTCCACAGTTTACACTTAATTAATTATTTTTGACAATAACTATAGTGCTATAATTTATCTGTTGTTGAATCTGGCATGTACAACCTGTATATAGACTGTAAAGCAGTGGTTAGTTCTGCATTCATGGGCTCTCAGCCAGATAAAAGAGCTCATTTGGGTATAGTGGAACTTCTTCAAGTCTGTCCAGCCAGCTTCTCCCCCCACTGAAACTTGGCTGCAAGGGAAGCTGCAACGCACCTTAGCTCTGTCACACTCAAGTGCAAAGGTAGGACACACACAAAATGGTCAAGGCAGAGACAAGATCTGAAAAGGCTTTCTGCAGCACAAAAAAACCCCCAAAACAATATGGAGTTATGATATGGAATCTGTCTTCTCTATTTTTCAGATTTTTAGCATGCACCACAACACAGTTCCGTGTAAACATTGATGCTACATAGAAATACAGGAAAAATGTAAACTAGTTAACACTGCAATGCATGAGTTCTCTTTCAATGGAGTAATTAAGTTTCCCATTAATTTCAATGTTTTGAGCCTTTTCATTCAGGTGGAACCTAAAACAGTATTTACCTGCGTATGAACATTATAGAGAAATGGTGTGATTAGGGTTTCTGCAGGAACTCATCAGTTAGTTACCCAACATGGCATTGACCCCTCCAGACTCACGAACAGAGGCTGCAGTCTACCTGCAGATAACACATCCTCCAAACACTATCTCTCTGGGTAGTGATTCATTTCTAGTATCATTCATACAAGAATGTAGAAATGGTCTTGACTTACAACACAGGACACTAGAGATAACGCTTAATCAGATTATCGCTCCATCCAAACAAAGATTGTTATATACCAAAAAAATAAAAAGGGTTTGAAAGCTTAAGGATTTCTTACTTTCCTGCAGAAAGTAAAACCATAGAATCTTCTGTGGGTTTGGGATGTTGTTACTCCTGTAGTGCAATATTGCACTAGAGACCTGCCTCTTTTTGTAGCCTGGTGGTCAGTAACGGTTTTTTGATGCATCTGCATACTGAAAAGAGATAACAACATTGGGAGTACCTGCATCATCACCAGAGCAGAAACAAATAATCTTTTTCTCTACCATCACATTTGAAAAGCTTTATATACTTGGAATACTGCTATTCTCTGCAGCCAACAGACTAAGCAGTCTCTAAATAAACACAGCAGATTACCAAGGGTTCTCATGTTTCTTTACTGGAAGACGTGACCTAAATGAATAGTGACCTAAAAAACCCACAAAATCTTAAACCAATGTAACCTATACAAACGGATTTCTTACCTCTACCAGTCTTTGGACACCTTGTATGTAGTGAAGATCAAGAAGCTCTGAGAAATATTTGTGCTGGAATGTGTTGTGTATTTCTAGGAATCCTGGTCTTGACAGAGCAGTAATAAAAAACATTAAATAATGATAATGGAGAAAAAATAACAAGTATATGTTTTAGAAGTGTACCCATTTGTGTTCCCACAGAGAAGCCCAAATCTCAGAAAGTCGGTATTCAGGAGACATGCCTTGCCTGTAGTTTTCCATTTGCAGTCAAAACCAGTTCAAGTAGAGTTGACCTAGCAACAGCATACTATCATCTTTGCCAACATTTTGAATTCTGAACAACGGCACAGCAGCATCATTCTCAATAGCAAAAAAAAAAAGCACCCTTCTTCTAGCACAAGAAAGTATTTTAGATTTTTAACACTGTTATCGCTTTGTGTTTCTGTTGCTTTGACACTCATCAACCTGGCATATTGTTGTTGAGACTTTATGACATTGTGGGAGTAGTTTGTGTACTATTACCATGGTTCAAACATTTTTTTCCATATCTATATGAACCATGGATTTTCCTTGTAATTTATTTGAGCTTCATCATCCTCAGGGATCAGGATTGTCTTTTAACCTTTAAATATTTTTACTGTCACAGCTAGCAACACCTACTTTTCTATATTCTGTAGGAATGAATATCCAAAGGATATATACCAACCTCTAACCCAAGTTAAATCACTATCTTTGATATATTACACATATACAAATATTCCAGATGACAAGAATAAAAGGGCAGTGATGGGGAAGATGAGGAATTTACTTGTACTTCTTTCTTAAGCACTACTACAAACACTGACAATCTTCTGAACCTTCATAAAAATAACCCCATACTTAAAAGAAGTGTATATTTGTAGAGTCAAATAATTTATTACTTTTTTAGTATTTGGAACCACATTTATTAAAATAATTTTTAAATAAAATGTTACATACTTAAATAAAGCATTAAAGATAAGGATTTGATTTTTATGTATATCAAAACTTTAAAAATCCTATCTTTATCCATATTTTTTTGTCCTTTCAATAGGACATCCTATATACAAACAGAAAATCTCTGTAGTTTTCAATGAGTCTTTTGAGAACCCCATAAACAAACGGTCAATTCCAAACCTTAAAACAAATATATACTGAAAGAAAATGTGGAAAAATATCTCTTAAAGGCTTGTCTTTTCTGTTTTGAAAATCCATATGATGTGAATTTTCTATGGATCTGTAAGTCTTAAGTTATGCTGATATTTTTCTCTTGCCTGTTTGTTTTTAATGCATCTTCTTTTTACTTGTCTGTCCTATGATGAAAAAAGTATCTTTGCTTAATTGGTGGCATTGCAGTATAGGTGCTTTATGTTTCAATTCTATACATACTGTATACTTGAATTCCAGGCCTGCAGTATTGTGTCGAACACGGGTATAATGTGAAAGGCTAATAAAAATGAGGAGAAAAGCACATAAAGAATACCAATGAAGCATAAAACTCTCCGAAAACATTTAGAATAAAATCTTCTTTTTTAAGACAATTTTGGAGTTACATTGAGTTTCTACATAATCATTTTCCTTTGGGCTGGCTTTTCTTTTATTATTTAATTGTTTTGTCATTGTTAAAAGAATTTTGTTTACTGTGTTCTTTAATACATTCAAGATGCCCTTGTCTAACGCAAAATATTACGTTCCTTAATAGGTTTTTGTTATGGTTGCTGTTAGGGGAAAAAAACCAACCCCTTGATAGAATTAGACAACAAACTGGGTAGATAATGTACCATGTAGGTGACTTAGCACATACAACAAGTGATTTAAATTTTGAACTTATAGTCTGCTGTAAAAGAGAAACAATGTACAAAAGCAATTTCTTTTGGTAAACATTTATTTGTCCATTCTTCACTCAAATAGAAGGAAAAATAGTAAGTAAATGTGTCATGTTACTCATTTCCTGGGATGGAGCATCACATTGATAATTGGTTAGTTCATTTCCAAGGGATGCTGCAGCATAATTTCTAGATTTCTTTTTTCCTCTTATATTATTGGTTCAGCAATTCTTTGCAAAGTTCAATGGGGTTCATTAGCTTATCTGAAGAAAATGGATCTGGTACTTTCAAGACAGATTCTTTCTGTGACTTTTCTAATTAAGTCTCTTTCATCTAACAAAAAGTTGCCCTTTTTACTTGACAAACATTTGTTCTAATTTGGCATTCACTCTGTTTTTTGGTACTTGTACTTTTTTCTCTCTTCACCAACAGCAGCAGCAGCTGTTAGTCACAGGATCACAGTGTCTGACATTTACTCTAAAAGTGCTTGGTTATTAAAATATTTCACTCTTAGACAAGCTTATCAGCTGAAAAAAATACAATAAAGCAGTTCCAGTATGTTCTGTGGGTACATTTCTAATAAAGTGCATTTTTAGCATTTCAGTGTACCACTCTTAATGCATGTATTTGTAGAGGTGGTTTTGAATCCTAAGTAAACAAGCATTAGACAGGTGGGATATCTTGATCCACAACAAAGAAGTACAGTGTATACATAAGAGGCCAACATTTTATAGGGACAGCATATTTGCCTACTTTTTTATCAGCATCTTCCAAAAAATTGTCAGTTTTGAGAGCTCTGCTTCAGGGTGGATTATCCTGTGGGGAGGGGTAAGAAGTTCAAAAAAAGTTCAATCAAAGCGCTTTTTCACAATGCTCGGAAAACCTTTGTGAAAGCTTTCTCTGGACAGGCAGATCGTTGATTAATTCTTCAGGTATGTATTTTCTCCTATGTGAAAAAATGTGGTCGTATGAGGTCAAGTGCTCACTGAGGAAGCAAGAATTTGGGCTTTCAGGTTTCACACTGGACAATGGGAAGATATGCTCAGACTGTGACAAGCATCGTTGTACACATTTTATGCTGCTATTCTTTAACTCTCTCTAGTGTCATTAGCTTGCCAGCCGTGTAGTCTGTAAGTAATAGGTTGCAATAGCATCTAAAATTGACAAGTGCTTAGCCCAGAGCATGGACTGAATGTAATTCATAGGGTTCCTGAGTTAATTTCCAATACCTGTTTCATCAAGGCAGACTGATAGATGGCTGCCAGTATCTTCTGGCTTTATCTGCAAATCCCTCTGTCTTTCACTGCCATTATTCTGGAGTTGTTGTTATATTTCTTTTTTTTTTTGCCTTCTTTACTTCTCTTTTCTTTCTTTACCAGCTCTCCTTTTCTTTCCAGTCTATGTTCTCCTTCTTTTTTCTCCTGTCTTTATTTTCTTTCTAGCATTCTTTCTCTTACATTTGCTCCTCCCTATTTCCATAACTATAAATGCAGCTTAATCTATAGGCACATCATTCATTTAGATTAGAGGCCCTTGCAGCTAAACTCAAGACCTTCAGATGTTATTGAGGTGCATTTTTCCATGTGGCCCAGTTTAAAGTGATGCTTCTTTAGGGACTGCAGGGTGAAATATGAAGTTATCTGGAAGAGTAAATCGGAGATGTTGGACAGATGGTGAAGCATCAGTGCATCCACAGAAATGCATTTTATTTTTATATAGGGATGTTCTCAATCAGTTTCAGCCTGAGAAAATAGTTTCTCCTATTACATCATTGGCATTTCATGTGTTTTGTTTTGTTTGGCATTTTTGCTGTAGTTCACTTTTTGTTTCTTGTTTGGTCTTGGGTTTTAGATCAATAGGTAAGTCAATATCACCATAATAGATTTTAAATATATTTATTAATTATTTGGATGTGTGTCATGTGCCAACAGGTGCACAATTCGGGAACTCAACGATAGAAAACTAAAAAACAATAGGAGTATGAAAAAGAAATAAATATTTCCTAATAAGGTCACAAAAAATTGTTTAATGAAAAATATACCCGTTTATTATGTCTTATGTAAATTCATTTCTTACATCAGCTGTACTTCAGAAATACGAACTTATAAAAAATTTGTTATTTAAACTATATAAAGTAACACTCATTCCCATAGATCTCATGGGTGTACTTCCAATTTCAACATTGCTTTTGAAGTATATCCTTCTATAAAGGAGAAACTATTTTTTGAACATTAAAGAATCTTATAAACAGTGACTACAGAGTCACAGAGTACACAAGGACACCAGGTGAAGTCTCATTCTATCTAGCTGCAATCACTTCTGCTCTCTGACCAACTAAAAGTTTGTGTTGTTTAATAAAAGAAATATCTAACTTCCCTGGCTAAATGGTTCTTCATTTAAATTCTGTTTTGTGTTAGCTGTTAGTCAAACTACAGACAGCTCTCTTTTTTCTGCTTATTTTGTGCAGCTTTCAAATCATGTGAATGAATCTTCTAAACTGCTTTTGAAAAAAGTTGACTGTCAAGAGTATAGAGTCTTGGGTTTCCAGTACACTTTGGGCTTGCTGATATACATCTGTGCTGCCAACAGAGCATAGTTATTTGTTACTTTTTGTTTTCTTTGTTGGGTTTTTGTTTGGTTTTGGAATTTCTTCTTGTTGTGGTGGTGTTTGTCTGATGTGTTGCTTTAAATGAAAGCGATGAGGGTATGCCATCAAATTTTCCTACTGTTTTCTCGACCACAGCATTTAATATCTTTGGTGTACATTTGCAGGTATGAGTGAGCTACCAGATTTCTCTGCTCTCCTGAAGAAATCAATATTTACAGGGCTTTTTGGAGATTCATGCCAATAAAGAAAGAGTTTTCATGGTAAAAACAAAACAAAACAAAACAAAACAAAAACAAGCCAGCAGAAATAATAATGTGAAGGGCACAAACAGCCTGAGTGCCAGCTTCTAGGGACGGCTGTTGCTGCTGGGCTGGTAGCTGCTAGTGGGGTAAATGTGTCATTAAAAATATTTTTACTTACAATGCCAGCCATATCAACATTAGAGGTTTCTTAAAATAGAAATAGAATTTAGGGCACTTTTTAAAAATTTTTCAGTCTCTGTAAATATGTCTGATTTTTAGCTAAATCCTTCCTTGTGGAAATTACAAGGTTTTGTTCAGTATTTTAAAAATTAACAACATGTCTTATGATTAGTTTGCCACTAAATCTTAACCTGTATTTTTTCTACAAGAAAAAAATATTATTTTTATTCATTCTTTTGGGAATATGACCTGTTTCAGGACGATACTTCATAGAAATAAACTTAACTTGCTAACCTATTTAAAACATTTTATTCTGAGCTTAAAAACTGTTGATTACATTTTATGATAGCTGAACCGATGTCAAACTTTTTTTTTTATTTCCATAAAATGAAAAGTGATGAGAAAAACACAGCTTGAAAGCTTTCTCCTTTGCTTATATGGGTTGAGTCTTATTTATTTTGCACCTAGTTCCAGCTTGTGTGTCCAAAAAAATTAAGTAAACGAACACTGCTTTTTCAAATGATTACAAATAATAAAAAAGGGAAACACATTGGAATATGTACATGTATGGGGTGTACCTGGAGGATGTCAGCTAAGAGAAAGTTCCTTGAATAATTTCTTGTCCTTTCTCTCATCATTTTTGAAAACAGTATTTGTTTGTAAGTCTGAACAGCCACATACAATTATTTCATGAAAAACATTGAATCAATGAACCCAAAATAATTTCAGCTGCAGATGCCTAATGAATTTGCCCTTGGCTGTTCTGTTACTTGCCCCAAATATACAATTTTCATTCAAAGTCCTTGTATGACACATGGTAAAATTCAACTACAGACAGTCTACTCTAGAATTATTTTTGTTTTAATTTAATTCTAGGGATGTTTGTAGATCAGCACAGGGCAACAGGAGCTATCCTAAGCACTACAGAGATATAATATAGTTTGGGGCACTAAAAAATCAGTGTGTATCAATTCTGACTTGCAACCTGACAATCCAGCCTGTGAGCAGCAGGTGGTGGGTAGCTATTTCATGCCCTGGGAGGCAGGAAAAACAATGGAACTTTGAAGGATGGCTGTTCATATAGTTTCATTTCACTGGATGTAACCTGACAGCAAATGGTGGAAAAAGTAGAATGTCAGGAAAGAACAGTTTAATAAAATGTTTTATATCAGCTATTTACAAGGTCACCTTAAGTTTCAATACTATCTATTGAGATTTCCTGCTTTGTCAAGATATCATTAAAACTTCCTGTAACTTCTGAAGTATTTGAGCAATATTCTCTTTCCAAGTAGTGTTTATATTGAAGATTATTGTTTCTAATAAAGCCATCTGGATAAACTTCAGGTATCATTTTATTAGCTTATGTGATATTTAATTGATAATCAATCTTTGTTGAGATAAGAGGGCTGATCAAACTTTACAGGATAACATATTAAGCTGGGAAGAGATAAAACTAATTTCACTTGTAAACTAAGGGTAGTATTTCTTCTATTAGCATCAGTTCTGCTTTTGTTAGTTTCCTGAGTTTCCTCAAATTACTTGTGGAAAGGCCACTTGTAGTTCTTCACAGAAGATTACGTCAATCAGATCGCTGCACCCTGAGCAAAGTCCATTATGTTATATGTTGATATGAAGTGGTATTTGAATGAAGCAATTACAGCCATCTGAAAAAATGCGCCCTTTTAAAATAAATTCCTATTAGAGATTTGTGATCATTTGTGTCTATAAATGGACATTCTCAGTTTTCTGAAGAATGCGAATAAAATTTTAAATTGCTTTGAAGCTTTCTGCTGGGTGAATGTTTCGTTACCCATACTAGAATATGTTTGATACAAATTTAGGGCAGTGCAACTGATTTAGGACAGGAGTGAATAGAGATCCCTGTTTTACAGCGCTTGCTGCTGAGATAAGAGAAAGGTAGAGACCAAGACAGAAATAAAAGTTAAATTTTACCAAAAAAAGTCTGATAATGAGACCCATTGGCCATGCTTGGTGTTGGTTTGGGCTGGAGACTTGTTTTTTAGGAGGATCTGAGCACATTGGCCATGCTTGGTGTTGGTTTGGACTGGAGACTTGTTTTTTAGGAGGATCTGACAGGGATATAGCTGAAAAGTAAACCACTGTGGACTGTAAGAGCATATTAAGGGATAGAAGAAGAAGATGGGAATAGATCTAAAGCTGACAAGGACTGGTGAGATTACAATTAAGGTTTCAATTCCAGCCTCTGGGGACCAATGTGTGAGTATTATTTTTATGTATGGGAGGGATACAGTGATTTGGCTTTGCTCCCCTACCCCCCCCCAC
>VZTJ01005686.1:73758-129296 GCA_013397795.1 Orthonyx spaldingii | reverse complement strand
CCGCCCCTCTACATATTAAGTGGCAGAGCTCACATATCTAGGATTAGTGTATTGTATGGATTTGGAGCCAGCTTGGACAGCTACCATTTTGGATTTACTGTTCAGTGAACCAGAAGCAGCAGAACTTCATTTACAGACTTGGTTAGCAGGATGTACTCACTAGTACTAGTTTCTCAGTGGTCTTCTTTTGTCTAGCAAAGAGTGCATGGGTTAGGGTAGTTAGATTTGATTTTGAGCAACCTGGTCTACTGGAAAGTGTCCCTACCCATGACAGGGGAACAGCCAGTGGGTGACCTTTCAAGCCCTTTTCAACTTAAACCATTTTATGATTCTATTGTTCCATGAAATAGAAAACAACCAAGCTTATGAACCAGTTTATTAATCATATCATTGATTTCCCTCACTAATGGTGGCTTTCACACTCTTTTGCATCTCTTTCCCTCCCTGCTGCCTTCCTGTGAGGTTTAGGTCTGAAAGGGTTGGAATGAAGGATGTGGTCAGATTTTGGAAAGACTTATATTTACTGTAGCTCTGTCAGGGATCATTTGATTAAGTTTAAGTCTTGAACTGGAAGGGGTCACATGGGTCATGCATAGGTTTGGATTTGGATCCATGTAAGCATGACTTCTAACTAGTAGTTCACATCAGCAAAGGCTCTGTATTCTACCCACAGTCTTCCAGTCAATTTTTCCTCCTATCCTATTTGCCTGCACACAACCTCACACAATTTTATATTGTGTAGGTACCAGCCCTTTCTCTTATCTTTCACTATAACATCAAAGGGAGTGTAGCTTCAAAAGAAGAAAGTAAGATTTAAGGTCATTTTCTGCTCCACTGTCTGAAGATAGTGTTAAAGAGAGTATCAGAGAGGGGAATTCCTCTAACTGAAATACTTGCTTTTGAAAAGTTTCTGTTGATGAATAGCTCAATGTTTGCGGGCAGGAATTCATATTCTAACAGGAACACTGGTATTTGGAAAATCAAAAGTCTTTGTACATGCCAGTAGACTGACAAAAAAGAGATTGGGATGGAGATATATGCATACAATTGAAAAAAAAATCAATAATGTAGAGTAACATAGGAAAGGTGAATATGTAATCATACATAATATCTGATTGCCACAGACGTGTTTCAATAGACAGCACCACAGACTGATCCAGACAAAACATTTCCTCCAATACATTATATAATATAGCTTTTCTGATCTGATCAATTTGTCCTCTGCAAAACAGAATTTCTTTTAACATCTACAAAACCAACTGTAATTTTATGACAATGAAAGAAAACAATACTCCTTTTCCTGTATTTTTCCTGTTTCAAAAACCTTAATTATAAAGGATGACAGTGACATTTTTCCATGGAATTGAACATTTGCTGTTGATACTGGAAAGGGGACACCATGACTTGTAAATTAATATGGACACACAGTCTGTATTACTTCTCATCAAGATCATTAACACAGATTTTTTTTTGGTTGCTTACAGAACCTTTTCTTTCTTCTTTCATCTTCTTTGTCAGTGTTGTAACTCAGTTCTTCCTACTGTTTCAACTTCAAATTCTGGGTTATTTGGGGTATTTTGTTGGTTTGGTTTGGGTTTCGTGTTTTTTGGTGACTTTTCTATTCCCTTTGGTTTTTATTAGAACTTTGAATGCTACTCCGGAATCACGGAGATTGTTTTCAGTTCTGGGTCAATAAGATGTTTAAAAATTCTAAAAGTCTGGTCGAGTGTATATGCTTATTCAGTCCTAAGCATCTGTATATAAACACTAGCAAAGTTTATTTTTCCTAAAAATTTAATAGTTATGTGATGCTAACTAGATGCCCTGTGAAACAGATAAAGAGAGAGAGAGATATTGTCAAAAGGTGATTCATCCAAACAGCCTTAGACAATTAACTTATGGTAGAATGAATTGCTTGCTGGAGGTGTCTATCTCTGTCCATTTACTTCAGAGAAAGCATAGAGGACTAATTTAATCACCCAAAGTCACTTCTCTACAAGCTTGACTGAAATTCAATAAAATGAACCTTTACCTCAGTTCTATTACAAGAATTGCACAGCAAACTAATTAAATATGTAACAGCTTTGCAATGCACGCTTTAAGCTATGGGTTAGGGCTAAACAAACTCCTACACCTAAATAGCCTAGGTGTTTAAAAAGCTCCAGGGAAGCTTTGTAATACAGTTTGATGTCTTTGAGCGGTTAGTAAAAACTCTTCTTTCTCTACTGGAGCTTCTCTCTCATGATTCTCATATTTCTTTACTTTCACTGTGCAGTCATCTCAGCTTCTACCAGTAAAACTAATTCAGAAATCAGATCTTTATATGACCAGTCTTTTTTGAGACATTCAAATTATTTCCTTTGATTAGAAGTTTTTATACTGGATCTCAGCAGGATACTTGTTCAGAAATCCAGCCATTTTTTTTTTCTGAAAATTCAAACATCTACCTTTGTCAAGATAAAAATATCCCAGTTTCTGTCCTGAATGTCACATCTCCTTACGAGGCTTTTAAGTAGAGGCTGTCTTCCAACGCTACTGCTTTCAGAAGTTTAACGAAACTCTCTTGCAGCAGTAGTAACAGAAACCCTTAAAAGTAAGCTTCCTTCACACATGTGTGCTCCCTGCTTTGCAGAATATTCTGAAAATATGAATGTCTACCTCCTGTTTTAAATTGTTAACCGACACCTAATTTCCCTGTCTACTTTTATCTAGTGAGTGCCTACGTGCGTGCGGTACAGAATATCCTGTACTGACAGCCTATGTAGCAGGCAGATGTTAAACTTGACAGATTAAAGCCAGTGCTCAAAACCTCTTCATTTTTTGTGTTTTGCCCCCACCTCTTCCAGCAAGCTGAACAGCCATATGCATCTATTCAATCATGTACTCAACAGGACTGCTTTTTCAGTGTTGTTACTTCAGAGAGACACCCTAGAAGACAAAAAATGTGCTATAAGGTATGTTTTTGTTTGATTAGGAAAGCTTTACTCTTGAGCACTATGAGGACCATGGGCATATGGTGAAGACTTGAACTATGTACAGTTCTTTGGATGGGGAGGGCTCAAATATCAATAACTGGAATAAGCCATAAGAAAATCACTTGCTCAGCACACGGTGTTTTAAAAGTAGGTCCTATGCTCACATTCATGCTGTTTCATTGCAGGAAAACTTTGCCTTGCCTTCCTCAAAAGTTAAAATTTTAGATTTTTTCCCTCATAAATTTATTTTTTTCTTATTATATATCAATTACAATGCTGTCAGAAAGCATAAGAGCACATCTTGTTCTGTTTCAAGTTATGCACAGTGGAAAAAAACCACCCCTGTCTTAAAGTCCTTACAATCAAAGCTTGAGACATGGGATGAGATTCACTGAGTCCTTGTAGGGATGTTGGTATGGAATAACAGCCTGAGAATTTAAAGCAATTTTTTATCAACAAAACAGGAATCACTGTTAAAAACAATTTCAGAGCAAATAGGTTTTAAGCCCATCTCCTTAAATTAAGGGACTTGCACAGTTAGACCCTTCATTACATTTAATTTTTTTAATTTTAGATGTATAAAGCTTTGACATTAACATTTCAGGTTGTCATACTATAGTCACTGAGATAAAATTTATGGCATAATTCTCCCAATCTATTTTGATATCTAAATTAAAGCAATATGAAGAACTTTGAATTTCAAGAGCCTCTAAGTTGATTGATTCAGGTATGTTCATCAGAGGTCAAATTTTCGAATTGTTGTATAAGGTGTTATACAGCCTAGTTTACAAAATTTTATAAAAGTGAAAAACATTAATTAAAAACAGTTTCTTTCATTTTTACATTTTCATTTAGCACCTTAATATGACCTCTCTCTTCATTTACATGCTCTTTCTTGTAGCTCAGTAGTTTTAATTTACAGAAAACACAGGGATAGCAGAATCACTCATGTCTGAGAAACCTGATGTAAAGAATCCTATCAGTAGATAACAGAAGTGATCTGCCTAACTGAAGAAGTTACTGCCTTTGGCTGTATGATATTTGCTAAGATACAGTAACTATGTGGACACTACACAGTGTGAAGTAAAACAAGCAGAATGGAGGTTGCTGGATCAAGCATCTTTCATTTGCTCAGTTCCATTTTTTGGTGTGCTTTGAGGCCCATTGTTCTGGGAATCTGCAGTAATTCTGCTGGTCCTTTCCATGTTTTTCAGTGTGTCCTGCTCAGAAATCTGGCTTAGTTAATGTTTTTTTTAACAAATAACCACAGTGTAAAATTAAAGTGGATATGAAATACAAATATTTGAAAAGTCAGAAACTGATGAGATATAAAAATTTAATTTCATTACAAAATACAGAACTCATGTGATGTAATCTAATTTTCTGTTTTCTAATTTAGTGGGGTTCTAAGTGGATCAAAATTCTAATATTCAATATACAGGTTTCTGTCTTCAAGAGTCATAGACTCATTAGGGTTGGAAAAGACCCCCAAGATCATCGACTCTGAACTTTGACCGAACACCACCATGTCAACTAAATCATAGCAGTAAGTGTCATATCCAGTTATTTCTCTAACACTTCCAGGGATGGTGAATCCACCACTTCCTAGCACAATCCATTATGCTTAATCACCCTTTCAGTGGAGAAATTCTTCCTGAAGTTCAGCCTGAACCTCCCCTACCACAGTGTGAGACCATTTCCTCTCATCCTGTCACTGGTTGCTTGAGAGAAGAGGCTGATGCCTACCTGGCTGCAACCTCCTTTCAGGCAGCTGTAATGACTGTACAGGTCTCTCCCGAGCCTTCTTTTCTTCAGGCTAAACAACCTCAACTCCTTCAGGCACTTCTCATGTGACTTCCTGTGGTGATTTGACATAGACTGGATGTTAGATGCTCACCAAAATCTCTCTATCACTCTCCTCTGCAACTGGACAGGAGAGAGAAATTATAACAAAAAGCTTGTGAGTTGAGATAAAGGCATGGTGAGATCACTAGCCAATTGCTGTCAAGGGCAAAACAGACTTGACTTAGGGTAATCAGTTGAATTTATTACTAATCAAAATCAGAGTAAGTTAATGAGAAGAAAAACAGATCTTAAAAATGCCTTCTCCCCACCCTTCCCTCCTTCCCAGTCTTTATTCTCAATTCTTTACCTCCTTTGCTATATCACTGCAGGGAGACGAGGAGTGGGAGTTACCATCCGTTTATTGCATGTTTTTTCTGCTGCTACTTGCTCCTCAGGGAAAGGAGTCCTTCCTCTGCTCCAGCATGGGGTTTCTCCCTCAGGAGACAGTTCTCTATGAACTTCTCCAATAGGAGTCTGTCCCACAGGCTACTGTTCTCCATGAATTGCTCCAGCCTGGATCCCTCCCCAGGGGGTCACAATTTTACCAGGAAACCTGCTCCAGCATGGGCTCCTCTCTCCATGGGTCCATAGGTCCTGCCTGGAACCTGCTCCAGCATGGATTTCCCATGGGGTCACAGCCATCTTTTGGGCATTCACGTGCTCTGGCACAGAGCTCCTCCAGAGATTGTAGGTGGAGCTCTGCTCCACTGTGGACTTCCATGGGCTGCTGGGCACATCTGCCACAGCATGGTCTGCACCACGGGCTGCAGGAGAATCTGTGCTCCAGCACCTGGAGCACCTCCTGTCCCTCCTTCTCCACTGAGCTGTGTGACTGCTGGGCTGTTTCTTTCACATATTATCACTCCTCTCTTCCCTATTGCAGTTCCTTCTGGGCAATAACTGTTTTTCCTTCTCAAATATGTTATGATAGAGGCATCACTATCATCTCTTGGCCTTGGTCAACAGTGGGTCCATCTTGGAACAGTCTGGCATAGGCTCTGCCAGACATGGGAGAAGCCTCTGGCAGCTTCTCACAGAAACCACCCCTGCAGACCCTTGGTACATGCTGCATAAACCAATATGCTCACTCTCTAGACCCTTCCCCAGCTTCATTGTCCTTCTCTGGATACACTCCTGCATCTCAATGTCTTTCTTGAACTGAGGGACCCAGAACCGGACACAGGACTGAAGATGTGGCCTCACCAGTGCCTTTTTGACATTTACATATATTTTCTAATGTGATACTACTTTTAACTATGGAAATCTAATAAAAAGACAGCTATGATGAAGGTTTTGCATATAAAGCTGATATGCAAGTTTCAGATGTTACATCTTGCTCAAACATTTACACTTATGAGTTGCATTTAAAAGTAATTTCTCTCAATGCAAACAAACTCTAATGCTATATTGCAAGAGGTTTTATTATGTATCTGAATGGGTTCTGGAGTTACAAATACTTGGTTGTATATAAAGCAGATTATATGTTAGTTTTGCCTGATACAATGTGAGCCAGAACTAAATTACTCTAGCAGTCATGTGTTTCTAGGAAAAGATTTCATTTCTTCAAGTGAAAAATAAGATTTTATTATTAATTTGATGGAGCATGAATAGTCCACTAAACTTGAATAATATTTGCTTTGCTTTACCTAGCAAATTTAAAACCATTCTGAAGCCTTTATCCAATGTCTGTTTAATGTCAGTCCGCAAACACTCCTAAAAACAATCAGATTACAAGTTTCCCATGGCTCAGCCTAGTGACTGAGCTATTGGGTTAGAAAGTCTCTTGTTTGGTTATGAAAGTAGAAGATGATAAACTGCTTGGTTGAGTTTGAAATTGCATGTGTAATTCCATTTGAACACTGTCTCCAATTAACATCCTCATAGAAAAACCATTGAATATGGGTTGGATGAGTAGACTGTAAGATCGATTGAAAACTGGGTGAATGCCTGGGCCTAAAGAATGATAATTGGTGGAACAAAATCTAGTGGAGGCCAATAATTAAAAGTATACCCCAGGGATCAATACGGGATCCAGTCCTGTTCAAAATCTTCATTAATGAGCTGGATGATGGTGCAGGGTGTACTCTCCAGCAAGTTTGCTAATGACCCAAAACTGCAAGGACTGGCTAATGCACGAGAGGCTTGTGCTGCTGTCCAGAGGGACTTCAGCAGTCCAGAGATGTGGACTGACAGGAATCTCATGGAGTTCAACAAGGGGAAGTGCAAAGTTTGGTGTCTTAGTAGGAACAACCCCACCCATATATGTATATGCTGGGGGTCTCTGTCTTACAGGAGTAATATTATACAAGAGATTTTTTAATGTCTGCATGCCCTTAAAAAACAGAGATGAAACACTGACTTTTTAAATCATTGTTTGAAAATAAGAAAAACCCAATAATTTTCTAGGTCATGAATATCGGAATTTTTTATCTTCTCTTGTGGCTTGTAAGCTTGGAAGGACTCTGGAGCATTTGGGCAAATTTTATGGGAGGGCAGAAGGAGACTAAAATCACAGACTGATACAAGGAAAGGAAGTAATTTTAGCTTCCTAGGAAAAGAGACTGTCCAACAAAACCTTTCATAAAGCTGAATAAAGAGTAGGATTATGTGCAATAGTAATGGCAACTGAGTTACTAAATATCAATGGTCATCACTGCACACTGAAAACTGAAACAAAATATAAACTTAAAGCTTAAGGTCATTGTTCTGACTTTAGTAACTGACGTTTTAAAGACAATGAAAAAGTGAAGAACCTTGCGAAAAAAGGATTTAGACTATGATATATTAATGGAAAATAGCAGACAACTGAGGAATGTGGATTTTTAGATTGCAAGATCTATCTATAGCCTAATAATGTATTAAGAAGTCAATGTTTCTTTTCATACTCAACCATGAATAAAGGCTCTTAAAACATCATATCTAACAACAAAAAACTGAATTTGTAAAGGAACCATGTGTTTTCATAGCCAATCTTTTTTTTTTTTTGAGCAGCAAAAATATCATCACAGCATCATCATCTTTAAATTATTCAAAGTGATTTAATAAAATGTTTCAATTCAATTAGTTTGCTACATTGCTCTGGATAAGAGTAGATTTGCTCATCCAAATATTATGTTGCTATGAATCACATCAGAGAACGTAGATTGAATGCAAACAAAAGCTGGAATAAAGTCCTGAGTCAGGATACCTTCCTTCAGTCTCTTGCAATGTCCTGTCTGGAGTTTTTTCATTTTCACATCCACAAAAATGCAGCTGGGATTAAAATTTTCTACAGAATTAATTGCAGAGTAAGGATGTTTTCAGAAAACACTTAGTCCAAACAGACTATGATTTATATATGCTGAAGAACAGTAACCTGCAAATAACAAACTATATATTTAAGAAAACTCAAGCAAATCAATAATATAACTTTCTTCTAAAGTTACTGTTTCTCTTTAAAGGAGCAAATTATAATTCCTTTTGTTTGAACTCTTGAGCTTGACCCTGGTGTTAATTGAGAAGCGAAGGGAGAAGAGAGAGTAAGACTGTTGTTGATAGTTCTGCTTTTCTGCTTTATATGTGCTACATATTGACAGACAATCCACTGCATACTACTTGTAAGCAAAAGATAGTGCAGCTTTATGTTATCCATGAAAACTATAAGCCTGTGTGCCACTTCCAATTGATCTGCAGAAAGATCACATAATATTTGAAGGAGATCAACAAAAGTGTTATAACCTCTCAGAACCAAAAGTAAGTATCTTAGAAGCCTTAGATAAGGATTCTTCTCAAGCACACCCTGGATATCTAGAAGTTAGGTGCCCAGGCCTAAACAGTTGGTTAGGCTCTATCAGGCATGTTCAGCTGGCAAAGTACAGAGAAAGAAATGTACTTTGGAAATTCAATCTCTCTCCATTGGCTATACAGGAAACCTAAGTATTTGTCTTAGGTTAGGAATCTGACTTTTTTTTCCATGAGTAAAGCTGGGTAAGATGCATCTTTGTTTGGAATGAAGTATTTTTAAAACATATGAAAATCAGCAGACATTATTTTTATATGAAATAGAGATTTTCACAGAAATTAATGTTAGATTTAGAACTATTCTATAGAATTGCCATTCTCCAATACTGTTTCCTAATTAGTTTCATCTGGGATAGGTACAAACTACAAAAAGAAAAAAATACATCTTACTGTCTTTTCTTAAAATAAGCAGACCTATTGCATAGCTTGGTAATTTCCAATATATATATATTTTAATATGTTTTGCTATTTTCCAGTGTTTTATTCCTTATTATGTTTTATATGAATCCAAAGAGCTTTTAAGATTACATGTACAACTGACTGCATTTTAAAAAATATTATATATCTGTTACTTGATTTTTGCTCTATTGGATTATCAGACAAATCAGATATTTGTCTTCTTTTATCACTCAATCAGACATTTTAGTGGGATCTGTCAGCCTCTCTTTTTCCTGGGATGTCTGTTATAATACATAAATGCTGCACTGCACCAATATTAGGAAGCTCAACATGTTCTTTGTGAAACTCAAGGAAGTCATTCTGCCACTTGGCTCCTCAGACTGCTTTTTTCAGTGTGCTAATTTGCAGAACTGGGTTACTGGTTTCATTGCTAATGATGAGATCAGGATAAGCTGTTGCTGCTCTAGCTGCATTGAGTGACAGATATCCCCCTGCAAAGAGCAAGTTTGCGTGAATTTTTTTCTGAAGAAGCAAGCTGTTAGCTCTGCTACTAAATGCCTATATCAGCAAAGAACTTTTAAAAACCAGAGAGTGTGTTCTGCCTTTAATCCCCAGAATAGAGTACTTCCATCTATCAACAAGAAAAATACACTGTGTAAAACCTAGAGGTATACTTGAAAGAACGAAAGGGGTGGCTGTGCTTATTACTCTTGAACAAGTTTCAAATGTGTCTGTACCAAGAAAAGTTGAAGGTATCAAAGAACTCTAGACTACTTAAAAGGTTGCCTTTATAGGGTATTTGTGGGAGACAATGCCCTCTTTCAGGTCAGCTGAAGTGACAAGAAAAAGCCATGCACATTTTATTGACATATATCTGTATCGGTACTAAAAGTATACCAATTGGTGTGTTATCAACTGAAGTATCAAATAACACCAGTAAAATACTTTTCTGAGGATCTCAAGTTCTTAAAACATTTTTTATTTTATTTCAGAACAAAAGAAACATCTGCAATCATAAAGTGAAGTTGTTGCCCTTCCCTCTTAGGTCACTTCTTTCGCGAAGCCTAAAACTTTGAAGCAGCTGTTTACATCTAGTGTTTCACATAAGGAAAGTGATTCACCAGTCACACCAAAATTAACTGAAAGAAAGAAGAAACCATAGACAGGAGGGCAATAGAAGAAGGAGACAATAGAGGCAGGGCAATAGACAAAGGAATAGAGACATGTACCATGGAGGAAAACGCTTTCAGAGCAATAGCCATTGCATCTCTCATGGGCTGTGACCCCAAAAGAAGTCCCCACAAAAGAAGCTGCATTAATCAATAAATAAACATTTATTGTTTGTTGAGTTCTGAAATTTTTCATGATTCTGCAGATAATGCAGTTCATAACCACTCCAAAGAACATAGGAAAATAGCTGTAAAACTACCTATTCCAAATGAACAGAGTTTCAGGACACAGACGATCATAGAGAATGATCCCGGTGACACTAGAATGTCATTCTCATGAACTATAGAATTACCTTATTACTAAAAAAAAAACCCAGCAAACAACAACTAAAAAAACAACAGAACTAAACAATTAACCAAACAAAAAAAAAAAAAAACACCCCAAAACCCAAAACCTAAAAAACAAACAAACAAGGAAACAAAACAAACCAAGCAGACAACAAAAAACGAAAACAGAAAGAAAAGAAAATCTTAAATTATTGCAACTCAGAGCAAATTTGCTACTACTGGAGGGCTTGTCCTCACATAGATATTTCCTGGCATTCTATGATCTATGCTGCTATAACTGTATTGTTTTAAGATCAGCATGGACATTCTGTTTCAAAATAATAGTAATTTTATTTGTAATAATTACTGTAGTGTAATTATTCTGGTACAAAATAACAGCTTTGGCATACAGAATGTCCACATGGGAGCTAAGACTGATAGAACTATGGCAGAATAATTAGCACAGTGTATCTATGCCAGGAAATATCTATGTGTATACAAGCCAGCATGTCAATATTATATTCTTTTTACTTGCATTCCCTAGGTTGGGGTTTTTTTTTTTTCTGTTTTTGTTTCTACTGGATTTTATGTTACACATAGTCTATCTCTTTCTTCTCGTTTAAAGGACCATTATAAAATGTTCAGCTTGAAGATGTGCAGCTATGGAGCAGGTGGAGGGTTGGGAGCCATGTCCAGTGAAGTACTCAAGCAGGCTGAGCCTGATCCCCACATCAGCAGCAGGAGGAAGGGGTGAGGGACAGAAGTGGGGGACTGCTGTTGGAGCAGGACAGAGGATACTGCCTGCCCACCTGACTTGCTGCCCAGGATGCCTTCCTGCTTGCCAGGTGCTTGGATGTGGAATGTTACAGAGACACTGTCAAAGCTTGTCCAGCCCTTGGACTGTCACCCTTTGCTGTTTTTCCTGATAGGCCCCAATGATACTACCAGGGAGATGTGGAGGACATCTCAGGTATGAATGTGTGACTGTGAGGGTGAAATGCATGGAGCCTGGGGTCTCAGGCAATTTTCTTCTCAATACTGAGTTGGGGATAGCTTTAGATTAGCTATTTGGAAGAAATTCTTCCTGTGAGGGTGGTGAGGCTCTGGACCAGGATGCCCAGAGAAGATATCCTGCTCCTGGAAGTGTTCAAGGCCAGGTTGGATGGGGCTTTGAGCAACCTGGTCTGGTGGAAGATGCATGTCCATGGCAGGAGGATTGGAACAGATGATTGTTAAGGTATCTTCCAACCCAAACCATTCTGTGATTCTACGTTTTACTGTGAAGATGGTTGAAAACTTGAACCTGATTTTTCAGTGACATTGTGAAATCTCTAGCCTTGCAGAATTCAAAACTTGACCAGGACAGACCCTGAGCAATACACTCCATCTCTACCTGCCTTGAGCGGAGAGGTTGATCTAGATGATCTCCAGAAATGCCTTCCAGTATCAAGTGTTCCATGATCCTTTGATTCTGTAAAATTCATATGTTAAAGAACTGTTCTTATTGTGATTATCAGAATTAATGTTTCTGCACTATTACTTAGCCTTGGTGAACTCCAGTAACTAGGAACCTTTTCCAGAATTTTTCCTAACAGTGATAAAGTTGTTCTGGGAAAAAGAAATCACAACATAATAAAATATTCAGCATCACTCAATGATTTTAATTCTGTGCCATAGTTGTTATAACAATTTTTCATACTTAATTTAAAGATTATAGAAATACCACACGCAGTGCAAGATCACACATTTGATAGTCTAATACCCAATCATGCAGAGAAGAATTCCCATGTCATCTGGGTGGGATGGATAATTTTTATTTTAAGTATTTGAAAGGATTAGTAAAACATACATTTTTGAGGCCTAAAATTTGATACTTGTAATTCCAAATTACTTTCATTTCTATAAATGAGAAATGTAGCAAACTGTAGTGCCAAAAAACATATATAATTTGGAAATGTTGTGATGGTGTGTCCTTATTCCACACAGGTCTTTTAAAACATCCCTCTTGTTCAATTTTATCCCGTAGTACAAAGATTTAACAATGATTGCCGCTAATAAAACGGGCCAGTGACCTTTTAGGAACCTGCAATGGAAAAGTCAAAATTCAGTTGGGACATTTTTTGTCAGCATCTCATAAAGAATGAATATACTAAATGTCAAGACTTTACCTCTAAAAGAATTTAAAATTCATTATCAGTCATTCAAAGAATGACTTGTATGAATAGCATCAGACTAGACTGGGCTGTAGAAAAAGAAAGCACAGTGCCCCTTGTCCTCATCTTATCTCTGGAAAATACCACTGAAAAATTTGGAGAAACATTTTAGAGTAACATTTTTCAGATTGCAGTGGGTGGTTTTCTCCCTGCTGCTATTATCGTCAAAGATTTTTTTTTTTTGGTGGAAAATAAAGCGCAGGGGTTGTCTGTCTCAAATATTTGTTCCTCAATCTTGTTGAAAGACAAAACTTCTGTTCTTCTAATATGAGTCTTAGTGACTGCATCACTCTGGAAAAGAAGTTCAATAATGTTGCCAAGAAAAATCCCTATCACATATGCTGATCATGCTATTTTTAGTGGAGGACAGCTTGATTTTGGCTAGAAGCATTTCATTTTTGGAGCTCCAGAAATTTTCTGTGATTTTTTAATTTCCCCTCCTGACATTTATTTTTCCAAATATCATGAGGCACTGTTATGATGTTAATTAATATGACATTAGTTATTATTAATATAGCATTAATACCTGTCTTTTTTGCTTGTTCCAGACATCCATTCCTAATAAAAGAGGAATTTTAACACATCTGCAGCTGAGATAGACTTGCACCTCCAGTTCCTGCTAGCAAAACACGAATCCATGAAAGCCTTAGAGCATTTAATATTATGATTCTTAGCTCATATTTGTTGCTATTCAGTAATAAAGGTCATATTAAATTTAGTTTTTGGACCCACATCCAGGAACTACTGTTGGGTTTTTTTCTTCTAGTTGTGCTACTGATCCACTGCTTTGTACCTCAGGCAAGTTGCCTTTAGTACTTACTTATAGCACCAAGTGACCAGGATGATTAGTTAATGAATGGGCCATACTCTAAGGAATTATATAATGGATTCATTTGGTGCGGTGTTTCTACAATACACAGAAAATATGCTAAGTGGCAGGTATTAAATGTGAAGAGAATAATAGTATCTATTATTTGATATTCAGTCAAAAGAGAGTCAGTCATCCTCTATACATATTTCCACTTGTGAATTTTTAGTTTTACTATGAAAAAGTAGGTAAGGGTAGGAGAGAAGCTAAATTTTTAAAGGAGGCAACTACAAAGGAAAAATGACAACTGACAGAAGACAGGAGGTGTATGTTAGAATAGTAAATTACTGGGAGAATGGTGCTCTAACGGGGTTCTCTTTCATACAGAAGACAGAAAAAACATCAGAGAAAGCAGACTCATAAAATATACTAAGGGATCAAAGTGTAACTAGCCAAGTACAGAAATAAAAGGTTGATGATGATGTAAATGACACTTGATGAAAACAAGTAGCTAGAAAAAGTAGTATGAGAATTAAGACAGTTTGTGTAATTGCTAACAAGATGCTGTAAGGAAGGAAGCTGTAAAGTACACTTAATTAGAAAGAAAGGAGATGTGTGTGTGTGTATGCGCGTAAGTATATTCCAGCAAGAGAAATTTAATGCCACCAAAAGAATAAATGTTAGATGATGCTCTATTTCAGCAATGATTCAGAGAATTTTTTCTCTCTTCTCTCAAAATTTTTGTAGTTTCCAAAGCAAGACAGTTTCTGAAGAAATGTAGACAATATAAGCCACTTACTCTTAAAAATCAATTTACTAAAGGGGATGCTGGAACGAATCCAAAGCTGATTTGAAAATTAAAGAGAATATTATTGTGTTGACAGTGGTGCCCTACAGAACTGAAGTGTTTGAGGAGGAACAGTATTTCTGCGTTGATTGTTTGACCTGTATTGAAAAAGAAACATGAAAGTCAAAGCTCTGCTAGGTACTAACACTGATAACTGGAGAGGTGTCTTTGTAATTGAAGTAAAAGCATACCAGGGAACACTGTGTGCAACTCCACCTCCAGCTGCTACTTCTTCTAGCACAGCTCAATAATGATAATACATATCCCTTGGGAAACAGGGACTAAGATTTTCTATCTATTCCCCCACTGCTTGGCCTTTTCAAAGTCAGAGTTTAAATTAGTGAAACAAGTGACTTAAAGAAACCTCCAGGACTAAAGAGAGACCACAATTGCTGCCATTTAAATCTTTCCTTCACTGAGGTAATAATTTAAGAACAAATTGTCTAACCTTTCATCAGTCTAGGGCACATTATGACCATAGACAGCATTGAATCAGTCTATGAATAGAAATCATGGCTGGCAATTTTCTGAAACCAGATCTAACAGAGGTTACAAAAATATTTAAGTAACACATACAGATGGACAGATAGGTACATGCACAGAATTGAGCTAAACATGTTATCTCTAGTGCTGCACTCGATTTCAAGTAGAGCATGACACAGTAAACTTTTGGACACTCAGTGTTACATTCTTTAACTAGTAAGCAATTCATTATTATATATATGGTGGTGTGCTTCTTTTAACTGCTAGGACAAAACAAAATCCTTTTTACACAGCTTTACTGTCAACGAAAACTGTTACAGTTCGTTGGAAATTTCATTCTTGAGGGTAAATTCCTGGTGGTAGTATTAATGAGTAATTCCTTAGATAGTATCTGGCTGCATTATCATGATTTATTCTGATTTCCTAAATTGCATAAGACAAGGTGCATGCACTGTAAATCCATTATGTTGCTAGGCCATACAAGCCTTACATAGAATTCTTCGGTTATATAAAAAGTCTTTTAGTAGATTTCCTAATCAGGATGCTTTAAGATGCAATGCCAGCATCCACTTGGGTAATTACTGCAAGATTTCTGTAAAACCTTTCAGCACCATGCTTCTTGCCCTGTTGACTTTAGAAAATAATTTCAAGCAAGTAAAGGCTTGAGACCAGCAGAACAGCCCTTCGTGAGGATCTGAATAATAATACAGTCCAGGGAGTGCATCTCTATGATGAAAAACACCAAAATCTATCCTCAGGTGTTGCAGAGGCTCACTGAGTTGGGAATCAAATTCATTGCAAAGCAGATAAAACAGTGGTGTTTGAGGCAGGATGAAACAAGATCTAAGAAAATAATCAGACCCCTAGAGCAAACAGGTTTAGATGACATGAACAAGGACCTCCATTAAGTGATCATTCACAGTCATATTTATTGACAGGATCAAAGTAGAAAGAAGTAGTTTGAGGACACAGATTGTTCTGGACCATGGAGTCCTGCTAACAAGAGCTCATAACGAATGGAGACAAAACTAAGATAATAGAGAGAACAGTACACAGAATTATCTTTCTTTGTGTTGCGATTGTGCCTTACCCCTCCACATGTGGCTAAAAGATACAGTTGATTACATTGGATCCTTGCTTCTGGCATTAACAGTCATTCCTACATTTATTCCTTTAAGACAAAGCTACCACAGGGTAGCTCTGCCAATCTCCCCCCTAGTATATATGCTGAACAAGACACCATATAGCATGAAATATCCCTTTGGTCTGTTGGGATCAGCTGTTCTACCTGTGTCCCCTGACAACTTCTTGTGCATGCCCAGCTTCCTCACTGGTGGGGTGGGTTGAGAGGCAGAAAAGGCCTTGGTGCTATGTAAACCCTGCTCAGAGGTAATGAAAACATCCCTGTGTTATCAACAATGTTTGTAGCATAAATTCAAAATTTAGCTATTATGAAGAAAATTCACTCTATCCCAGTCACAGCTAATGCAAAGCTAATGCAAAGCTGATACCACAGGAGCACATTAACACGGTATTAAGCCTGCAATTACCTTCCAGTTGCATATGTCAAGACACACCACTGTTTTTTGTGCACCTATGCAGTTACAGAGTTAACTTATCTTTTATATAGTCCCCTAGAAATATCTGCACAAAGATGTTGCATTTTTCTATTTTCCTCTTCAGTAGAATTTTGTACACTGTGAAAAAAAACAGTCAATCCAAAGTATTGCTATGCTGTTGGAGACCCAGGAAAGAATGAGGATGTCTTTCTGCCTCATCATGTTAAATACAGGTTACTGAGTATGAGCATTTCCTTAGTATTGCAGTTGTAGTATACTCAAGAAAAAGTCCATAAATAGGCTAATAGTTTTCCCAGTTTCTTTTTCTTTGATGAATAAAAAAAAAATGCCCATATCTGTGATATAGTCACAGGTAAGCAACAAAATAATTCAGTCTTTTGATACCTTGATATTATGTATATGTCTCTAATGAACTTCAGTTATGCATTGCCAAAGCTGAGCAATACAATTGTAAAACAAGTGCAGCATGTCTACATGGTGCATATTGAAAAAGCAAGTTCGTCCTAGGCATTTTCAGCCATGAGAAACAGCCTCTGTGGTTAAGGCAGCAAAAATCGTGACTACAGTTAGTCTTTTATCTTTCATTACTCTTCTTTTTGAGGTGTCTTAGTTCTTAATATTAGAAGAAGCTTCCTAAATAAAACTGTAAAAAATATCTTGTTTTAAAAGCCCAAGGTCCCCTGACACTATCAGCACAGTCTCCCTTTATCTTCAATGAGATGAGTGGAAGAAAGGAAAAAGTCTAGAATAAACACATTGTCTTGGACAACTAATATCAGGCATTGCAACAGGGCTCATGCCTTACCCTTTGACAGCCTTAGGGGAGAGCATTACAAAATTATAAAGTATTAAAACAGTCAGCAAACTGACTAGCAGAGATGTGGTGTCCCCCTGCTACTGTGGAAAATACTACTTAAAACTGCAGAGATGAAAGACCTTTTAATCTATTGAGGGAAGAGTAAGATTCAACTGAAATGTTATAGAGAGACTTGCTATAATTCTGCAGATATTTAGTTCTGCTTATGACTTTAATACCATCAAAAGAACCCTTGGAAACTAAAGTAGAAATGGTAAGAAACTGACTTTTACAAAATAAATATTTAACTTGTAGGGTGGCTAAATTATTACTTGTAGGTAGAATGTGACCCACATTCAGCATCTCTGCAATGCAGCCCGAAGCAGTTTTATTACTTATTGGAAACATGCAGCTTATAGACAACCATAAATCCCAGGACATGCCACTCTTGAGAAAACAGAAACTCTTCTTATCCCTCCTCTGGCTCAGAACCAGATCGATCAAGCTTCAGGCACTGTATGCTGAGAGCCACTGGCCCTCCAGATTATCACGGCTCCCCTCTTTTTAACATAGCTATTAGCTACTCTTAATAAGTTGTAGATTTGCAGTGCAAGCAAGGCCTTACTGGGATGATGTTGCTTCACTCATAACGAAGAAGTTGTTTTCTTGAAATGTCTGAGCAAACTGCTGGTTACATTTTAACAGGGAAAAAAATTATTCAACCTCCAACCTGATTTCGACTTGCATAGCAGTATTACCCTCCAAGACCAGGAAAACACATTGATAAATAGCTGCTAGGAATCAGGAATCATCTGTATGATACAAGTTACCCATGACTAAGGTACAGGTATGAGAGTGGAATTTTGACCAATGACAATAGGCATTAGATTAGTTTTGACCAATTCCTTTGTCTTAGGAAAATCACAAAGAAAACCAAAGGAACCCCCTTCTCAGCCCTACTCTTGGTTAACAGTGTTTTCACTTCACCCTAACAAGTGGAACTTTAGATCTAGACACATAACCAACAAGATGATACCGAGTTCAGCCTCCCAACCTTTTTTTTAATTCCCAGTTTATAATTCTGGGATTTTCTAAACTGAGGATGACTTGCCATGACAGAAATAATCTTTTGTCATAAAAGAGCCATCAAGTTACATTTTAAAATGTAAGACAACCATTTATTTTCAAGGGGTGGTATAAAGTTTTACTCAGATACAAGTTGCCTCAGAAGTTTCTGGTGCACTTGGCTCAAAGCTCTACCAAAAAGGGACCCTAGGACTGGTTATCTAAACGGGACTGTGAGACTGTCATGACTGAGCCTGTCATGTGAGTACACTCTACTCAATGTAAGTAGCTGTAAAATTTCTAGGTATTTCCATTCAATTACTTGAACTCCCAAAACTATATCCTTTGCTAAATCTCTTTTTAAGAAAATCTTATGTATTGAAGTGTGCTGGGGTAGAAAGTGGTCAGCAAAGGAATTTATAGCTGTGGGCTGCTGAAATACTTTAATATTATATAATCTCTTATACAGTCATTTATATAGTCTCTCTGTAGTAAAAAAAAATTATGCTTCTAAAATCCACAAATAATGAAAGAGCATGCAAAGAAGATTTAAAGAAACACCCAAAATCTCCTTTTATCAGATTTATCTCTTCTTGTCTTGTTCTCTTCTGTTTTCTAGTTCTGACTTCTATTTGCTACATTTTGTTTATTCTTATATTCCTTCTCTACTGTTTCTCAGTGTGTGAATATTTGAAATGCCCTCAAGGTACATATCCAGCCTTGTATATTCAATTCAATTTCATTATGTTTGTAGATTTCACTCCTGAAATAAACTCTGCAACATGTGGTGAAACTATAAACTTCGCAGGCTTGTGGTGCACTCTGAAAGCTCTAATGACGTTTTTACTGATGTACCTGTCTCAAACTATCCAGGATTTTGAAATCACTCCAGTTTTGTTCTGTCCACCTTTTTTTTTTTTTCTCATTTTTTGTACGATATATGTTTACATGCTTTATAACAAAAGCTTATGGTTCTGCATTTGCACACCAAAGCAATGTCTAGAATTTGTTTATTGTAATAATACCACTAAATTTTGATAATGTTAATCATCCCATATTTATATTACAAAAACATCTTTTAAGAAAGGACTAGGAATGTTGTTGTTACTGCTATTAATTCTAGTTTTCAGAATGTATGACGTAGTTTTCAAGTATAAAATAAAAAGTCTTTATTATCATGGATATTGATCATATCACAAACAATGCACTTATCTTCACAACAGAGATCCCTTTGTGAGGGGCAAGTGCTACTGTTTCCATTTTGCTTTTCAGAAAGACAGCAATGTAAAAGTCATGACAAGACAAATCAATAAGGTACCTAACAATTCAGATGGCGGTTTCTAGGGAACTTAATTGCCTAAATCTCAAAGACAACTAGAAATCTCATCTTTGACTACCTAAACATCTTTCTGTGTGGGTGAGGTTTGTCTCACAAATGACCTTCCTATGTAGACTAAGTTAGTTGTGTAGATACCTTCTATTATCAACTAAGAGTTCTTCCATAAATTTTTGGGGTTAGACATACCTCTCGATATGAACACTGTTTCAAGAGGATGAATCAGTTTTTCAAGCTACGTGGTTGTCTCTCTTGCAGAAGGAGACTGGGTGATCATCTTGAAATTATGTGATAGAAGTTGGATGAGATTAATTCAACCGTAGGTGACTTAGATGCAATTGCATGATAGGAGTGCATCAGAAGAGGATCAAGAGGATCTTTTCTGTAGCCTCAAAGCTTTAATTTGTATGCTTGTATGATGGCCCACTGTCTTCAAAACAGTATTATGCAGATATACATTCTCTTTAAGCAGAGGAATTGAAAATGGAAATAAAAGATAAATTAAAAAGAATAATGACTTTAGGTGGATTTACCTAGTGATTACTTTATAAAACAGGTACAAGTTATGTAGCTGACACAGTGCATTCAATGTAAGTATAACTTATTGTTCTTCTCTTTCTCTCCAGCACCATTTTATGTACCTAGATTTTTATTTTATGAACTTAGTTTATTTTCATCTTTAAAATCTGCACAGCACATTGCAAGACAGCATGGATAGAAGAATGATGTTTGTACTACTGACACTAAAATACCTAATTATGAATAAAATAAGTTTGTAATAAACTGTTCCCCCAAAAAAATAGCCACCAATGAAGCTAGGCAAAATTTTGTTCATTTTTTTCCACATTTTTAACCTTTGAAGTTCATTACAATTTCTTCATTGCTATTGATTTTACATGAACAGAAATCAAACACTATGGTGATAGGCAGCATAAAACCCCAAGAAAGAGAAGTTAATTCCACAGAGGACTTCTAAGATGCAGTTCTCAAAAACTCGATGGTTTTATTCTTTGATTTCTCTTCTGTTTGTTTTTTTCCTATAAGCTTGTTTTTAGTAATTAATGGTCTAATGTAGAATCTTCAAAATAAAAAAAAATATTTGTTAGCAATTTTAATATTTTTATTAGTACAAAGCACACGATGATCACAATTATTTTTTAAAAATATTTTCTTTCTAAAATTACCCATACTTTCAACGTAATGCTCTGTACTGCAGTATTATATGTACCCTAGCTGGTTTTTCTCAATACCTACTAATTTTAAACTCATGGTACATCATAACCTTTCCTTACTATTGCTACTCTCTGTAGTCAGTCTGCAATACAGGTTGGTATTACAATAAAGCTGTTGGTGTCTACGTTTCAGTCCAAGATCATTAATCCTATAATACTTAAAAACTTTACTATGTATTGCTGAGTAACTGGCTGAGAGTGTTGGTCAGATTAGTATTTATTCACTGTTAATAGTGTACTGAAGCAGGCATGGTTTCTGTTATACAAATATTGCTTAAGCATAAGCTTTATCAATGTGCAGAGCTGGGCATACTGTAATCTGTGTAGGTGTAAGAGACTAAATGAGTGAATATATGACTAGAACTTCAGTTTTCTTGAGGTAAGAAAATAATAAAGGAAATGTAAGCATTAGGTCAATGTTTAAGGAAAAAAATGGGAGAAGGAAACTTCAGGAACTTAGGCCTGAATACATTCAACCTAGTTTGAAGGTCTTGCATAAAATGTCCAAATAAGATTGCAGCTGATTCAAATTCTCTACACAGGAGATGGGGAGGCACTTCCAAGTGTTGATGTAGATTGAAAATCTCTTTGGAGACATTTGTCTCTCACCATTCGATTGTAAAGAAAGTTTAGACTGTTGTTTTCCTAAACAGTATCCCTGCAAAGCCCCCAGATTTAGGTAGGAGGAACTGAGGCCCTCAGGGAATGCTTCATCAACATTTACAATGAAGAACTGAATGAGAGAAAGTATTCATTGAAATGGGGGGGTGGGGGAGAAAATCAACCTTCAGTCAACAGGTGTTCATTAAGTCCAAAGACACGATAAAAAAGTGTTAATTTCATTCTCTCTAGATATTTCCTAATGAAAGCTTATCACCAAAAGCATCTATCCTGTCCTGACTAAATTGTTTTAGATTTGTGCTGTGGAATTTGGAAAGTGGCTGTATCAGATAAATCTAAAGGTTCTTAGGGAACACTTAGTCCTTCTGAGCTGATCTTTCTTAAGTTCCTCGGAGTCAGGGATATTAAAAGGAAAAAGAGTGAAAGAAAGACAGTTATCTTTAAACCTGCAAAGTGCTGTAGTTCATTTCTAGTAATTGTAGTTTTGAGATTTGTTTTTCTTCTGTCCTGCTGACAGAATTATTTTTGCACATGGTCTTATTTATAGAAGTGGCATTTCAGGAAAAAAAAAAGCAAACTTCTTTATTAAATAAAGCCCTTGTTCTTGGATTGAAATATATCATAGTCACACCACAGATCACTCTGTTTATTTTTAATGGTTGTTTTCATTTTATATCTATTTGTCTGTAAAACAGAAGACTGACTATAAACTGCTACTGTTGGACTTTGGGATAGTTACTATGGCATAGCTGAGATCTCATAAAGGTAAGTCTGCCATTCAATCCCATTGAATTTCCACCATGTACAAATAATATTTTTGTTAATGGCAAGGTACTCTGCCTTTGCTCACAGCATAAGTTATTACCATTTTACTTCTTTACTGTTGTTGTTGAAGTTCTATATCAGGCCTATAATTTCTTTGTGGTTAGCACGTTGAGGGCTCACATATATATATATACACATGCATACACCAAGTGTAAGTCCCTTCACAATTTAAATGTAATATAGAATCACTTTTGTCTACAATCATTGCTTGTCTTAGAAAAAAAACTTGAAAAACATAAAATGTGTTTTCTTCTATCTCTTCATCAGAATGTAAAAAAACCCCACAACCCAGTAATTATTTCGTCAGATGTTACTGTTTCGTACCATTCATATTTTTCTCCCTTAGGTGCTGTCAGCCACTTCCTCTGTGTTAGTTTATCTGAAATGACAAACATTTTGATGAGTATTTTTAAATTGAGGCTAGTGATGTAATTTTACATTTTCCTGTTTAAATTGTCATTGTTCTATTTTGATCCGTAAGTGTATTTAGATTTTTGTTTGTCAGCCAGTGGCTGTATGGAGATTGTTGTGTTTTGCAGAGTATTTGTCACATGTAATACATATTAACATATCTTTTAAGTAATTGCTACTTTTTTGTTATTTCTTATATATGTAGCTATGGATATTAATGAAGATATAGAGACAGAGGAATACAATGCACATGCATGTATATATAATATTTTTAATATTGTAATAAATTTTTTTTGAAAGCCAAAGAGTCAAATTTACAAAAGCCTTATTATTTTCAGATTAGTGCTCATATTGTGTGTTACTTTTAGGAACAGAATCACAGAATGAGAGAATGGTGGGAGTTGAAAGGGATCTCTGGAGGTCATTTGGTCCAAGACCTCTGCTCAAATAGGGCTACCTAGAGCAGGTTGCTTGGGACTATGTTGAGACAGTTTTTGAATATCTTCAAGGAAGGAGAAAGAAGAAAGTTCAGATGGCTCCTCCCATCTTTCAATCTATACCCATTGCCCCTTGTCCTGTTACTGAGCACTACTGAAAAGAGCTTGTTTCTGTTTTTGTACCCTTTCTTCAGGTAATTATATGCATTAGAAAGGTCACTCCAAATCTTCTCTTCTCCAGGCTAAACAATCCCAGCTCCCTCAGCCTTTTCTCACAAGATAGTGGCTCCAGTCCTTTAATCATATGTGTGGCCATTTACTTTCCAGTATGTCTGTGTGTCTCTTTTATTGAGGTGTGCAGAGCTGGACACAGAACCCCATGTGTGGTCTCACCAGTGCTAAGTAGACAGCAAGGATTATCTACTTCAACCTGCTGGCAGTGCTCCTCTAAATGCAGCCCAGGATGCCATCAGTATGCTTTCCTTCACAGGCACATTTTTTGGCTCTTGTTCAAGTAGGTGTCAGCAATAGCCCCAGGTCTTTTTGTACAAATCTGAAAAGAATATTGTCGTTTAAAATGTGAATGTATTATTGAAAGTATTTTGCCTTGTTTCAATAGTTTTAGCCAAAAATAACACAATTAGCATGTGAAGTAATGTGGTGTGTGTCTACCTCTATATGCATAATCCAGAAACCACCAGATAGCGTTAATAGCTACTGGAACAGGCATTCTACAACAGCTTACTGAGAACACACTTTAGAGAGTATTTTTTTCAATTTATTGTGTGATACTTCCTCAAGTCTGAAATAAGAAAGTGTTTATATGCTAGTCATGCATTTCTGAATTATTACTGAGTAATTATTTCTCAATATTTCCACGTGTAGACAAGCTTCAAATGCAAGCAGTACTTACATTTCTGTTTGGAGCAATATAGTTGAAACGATGTAAACATGACCCAATGCAAAGAAGGGTCTGACAATCCAAAAGCTTTCCCTGCAGATTCATAGATACAGGTACTGATTGGATTGGTCTGTGTCTGAGACAAATACATATGGAAAGCAGCAGGCAGCATGTTCCTCAGAGAGGAATCTTGGCCATGTCAGAAAGTTCAGCACAGAAATTGTGAGCAAGGAAGCTGTCAGTTCCTGTTTGTCTTGACTTCATTTAGGAAAGTGAGACTCTGTGTCCATTCCATGGAGGTAAATCAGACAGCATCTAAAAGGCATCTGAAAGGTATCTGTTTCACTTCATGAAGGAAACTTAAAAGTAAGACCTGAATGCTGCATGTCCAGGATCAACAATATGTAAGTGGATGACATAATCCAGTATATTGGTTTAGATCAACATTGCAAAGGGCTGAAAAGACTCTTGAGAAGGAGAGACAAGGAGAGTGCAGAGTATACTGTTACTGAGCATTTCACAGAAAGAAAATAGTCAGAGACAAGGACAAAAGTCTCAAAGTAATAAGGGTCTTCCACAGACGGGAAAAAACAAACCTTAGGAAAAGATAGGCAGATTACAGCCTTTAATCAAGAGAATTTTCTGTTATTTGTTTTCTGGATTCTTGAATGCATTATTCTGAGACCATAAGACATCTGTGATAGTGATGTCAGTCTGTTATGGATATATAAAAACTCCATGCTGAGAGAAGAGACAGTTTGTCACTCCTGCTAGGGTGACTTAAAGGCACCGATCTAGACAAATTTCCACTGCTTTATGTCTGTTTTTTCTGGTCCTCTAAGTGCGCAAGTCAGGGAGTCAATGGCGGTGCATCCATTTGCCTACATTTCTCATGTTTGAAACTCCAAGTGTAGTGCTGGAAGGGACAAAAGAAGTGGAAAAGGAAAAGAAAAGTGAGTAAATATCTGAGATGAAGCTAAAAACCAGCCAGGTTACACACTCAGTGTGTCATACTCCTTCATGCATGAGTTCAAGCGTGACAAAAAAATCAAGAGGTTTCCAAGTGTAACCTTCATCAGTGGCAAGGTCACCTCTTTGTCTATGATAATCTAGCTGAAGACGTCTGTGATGCATTTATTTGAGAACATGCAAACTCACTAACTCCTGACACACGGGTTTTTATTGGCTCTATTGTCAGGACTGGACATTAAACTTACATCTGAATTAGTGGATATGCTATGAAAATCTGATTTAGAAGATTTCCTAGGAGATCATCTGTGTGCTCATTTTATTTCTGGACAGTGTGTAACAAACCTCGAAGAGGAAAAAATATTTGACAAAAAAGACAGCAATATAATACAATATCTCTGTCATTTTTACGTCCAAAAGGTTTATTTGTATAGCTGAACAGGGTTTCTGATATAGAATTCTGATTAGGATAGGATAATACAGGATTCTGATTTAAGTATAACAATTAACACTTGATGTTTTCAAAATGCAGTGGTGATAACTGCATGGACTGTTATGTCTTCAGGTGAGCAAACAACACTGAACACCATTAATAAGAGACATGCTGGAATTCACCACAATATAGAGACAAACACATTTCAGAGTAACTTGTGACTGCTGATACTTGCTTCCATTTAATTTTTATTAGCTATTGTTTATTACCTGAGTCAAGGAAAATCTGTTCATTATTTTATCAAAATGCAGACAGGTGTTTTTCTAAACTGCTCCTCAAAGACTCTTTAACCATCTTCTTCCATTGTTAAAATAGTCAGGGAAGTTATTAATGAATACTGTAATACTGCACAGATGCCAAGGTGCAAAGTGACCAAAGGGATAGAACAATGGCAAATGGAATTCATTGGAGTAGGTGGGGGGGTGAGGAAAGAGAAACTGTCAAGGACAATTTTACTTAGACAAATGAGTAGGATAAGATCTACAGCTAGGAAAACAAATGAGAAGACTGAGAAGGAAACAAATGAGCAATAAAACAATAGCCCACAGGGCAAAGCCATGCTTGTGATGAAGGAAGGCAGCAGTGTATTTTAAAGGTACAACAGAAGAAGAATTTTGTGTACACTCTTGCCTATAAGGTGCCATGAGGAAGTCTAGAAGTTTGTCTGCTATTCTGCAGTCATGGTACCTAAGCCCCAAACTAGATTTGGTCATAAAATCAGTTTCTATGAGTTAACAGCTGTGAACTGTGAAAATTAATTTTCTGTTGTTGTATTTCTTAAATAATTCAGGAGTAGTCTAATGTTTCTATTTAAGCCAACAGCAGCTGCACAAATGATAGGATTACTGAGTCCTAGTGCAGATGGAACACTAAGGCATTACATGGAGCCCTTGCAAAAGATAGTTCATGCGGCAGTGATGGAAGGAAGAACAAGGTGTGGGATGGATTTTGATGATGGTAAGACAACAGACATGTGTCATGTCTTGGGAGGGTAAGACTGTAAGTTTGGAAAAGTGTCACCCTAGGAGGATTGAGTAGCATAAGGAAAGATCGCTCAATGAAACTGTGCTACCACCATCCTTGTGGATACGCAAAACTTGGCCAGTCTAGTCAAACACTGACCTACTTGACTATTACAGCAACAGTCCTGCTATGAAGGCGGCGTTGGACTAGATGACCTCCAGAGGTCTGTGCCAACCCTTATTTCTCTAATCTGTGGTTGTCTACTTCTGTGAAACCTTTTCCTTTGAGTTAACTGCTGCTGCTGTGTTGCAATTCCAGGTAAAATACAGCAAATCAAAGAAACAAAGGAACACAGAAAAAAATGAACTGAAGAACTTAGAAATATTTACGTAAATTCCTGGGGTTTTCTTGACATATTTTTTGCATCAGAAGAGCAGGTAATTCAGCACCACAATCCATATTTTATTTTTTTTTCGTGAACAGAATAAGCCCCTAGCAGAGTGCATACCTGTTATGTGCCTATCTCTTTTCCTGAGACAAAAGTGAAGAATTCACCTCTTTCATCCTATTAATCTCCCCTGTCTCTTCTCTATGTTTAGAATATACTTCTCTGATTTCTGTTGTGCGTCTTGCTGAGGATCCTGATTCTTTATGCTTAACATGCTCTCCTCCAAATACACTACAGCAGCAGCATTAGTCACTTTGGGACAAAGTGCTCTTGGATACAGCACATTGTTTTCTTCAACAGACACACACAATGGATGGTATAGCTGAGGCTGCTTCTACAGTGCCTTTTGATGTTTCTGACCTCCTCCAATCTAATTGGAAAGCAGCACGTAAGTAGTGCCTGATTTACCCTTTTTATAGACATTTAAAATCATGCACCACATGTGATTTTAGGACGTGAGGGAGGGTGGGGTGTAATTTTTACGTATGCTTTCTAAATAAAAATGCAGAGTTTCAGATATACTCTGAGCTGGTGGTAACGAAAATCTGTGGCAGATTTTGCCAAGTATTATTCATGCTGTATTCTGTGGTAGATTATACAACGCATGAGAAATTTCTTCAGGCAGTTCCACTAACACTTCTAAAACCTAGCAAATGCCACAAATCCTTTCCTGTTTTAGTTATATGCTCCAGATAATGCTGGCTTTCTACTTTTGACTAGTTTTGGTGTTTAAAAACACTACATTTCTGAAATATTTTTAATTTACAGACTGCTCTCTCTGTCTTTGTCCCTCAATTTCTCTATGAAATCCCTAGAAAAATATTATTCTTCTTCATGGTAAACGTAGTGCCTCATCTAATTTTCCTTGCCTAAAAGTTAGGCATCAAGACTAAGGTAGTCATTAAGGTTATAGTCAACAGCTGAGAAAGAGTGAGCGAAAGAGAGTGATTCATCCTACAAGTTTTGGACAGCTATTTCAGGATAGCATGAAATTTCCTCTGGGAGTGCCTACTTATTTCCTTCACTATGGTACTGCTCACTCAGCTTCAGAAAAGGTAACATTAGGTGCAGTGGGTCCTTTCCTTGGATGCATTTCCTAGGCTGCTATATGAAGACTTCAGAACATGAGTTTCTGTGGAATAAATCTTGAATCATGTGTGACTGACAATATTTAAATGAAGGGCTTTAAGTCTCTGGTGGTGTAAAGATATTTAATTTTAGGTATTCATCTTACAGCAGTATTTGGAGTCTGTCTTGTGTTTGCTGTGAAAAATCAAATTTCTCCCTTATAGGGATATCTGGCAAATTGTGTAAGTAAGGCAGGGTCCACCTTCAGAGTGAATCTCCTTAAGACTCACTGTTGTCAGCTATTTTAGTCAGAGACTCCTCAAATCAACATTACATTAACAAATACTTGGAAGCATGGTCCCTTAACAAAACAGCCTCAGCCTCTTGTATGATATTTTTAAGCAAAAGTTTCAGCTCTGAAGAAACTCTATATCTTAAACATACTCAAAATTACGGTAAATTTATGGGTTGTGTAAAATGATTTTTTCAGGTTTTTTTTAATAGTTTTTGCTCAGGTTAATTTTCAAGATCGTGTAAAAGATTAGTAAACCCATGCAAAAGATTTAATAGTACAAAAACTTGTTTAGAAGCATGGTTGTTTAGATACAAATATAAATAAACATATGTAAGAGGATCTCTTGCCCTTACCAATTCCTGGAATAAATTCATTTTACCCAACAAATCCTTGTACAAGTTCTGTTAGTTGCTTTGAATGCATAGTTATGTGGTGAGCTACACCAAGTGATACACTAGGCACTGTCTCACATGAATAAGCTAATTTCTTTACTTCTTAAGTCCATCTTTCTCTCTAGACAAATCATAAATCCTTTCATAGACTGGTCAACCTTCCTTCTGAAATCTGAGTATGGATTCATGCATTCAGTTTTGTCATGCAAGGTGCAGCATGTACTAGACTACTAAATATTGAGTAATTTCTTCCAGTTAAATTTGTCAAAGTATATAGCTTCTCTTTTCCTCATGATAATAATGAAATAATTTGAATGAATGTGAAAGATAAATCAAAAGATGATGATGATGATTGTGATAACTGTTGGTTTTGTCATTATTATTTGTGTTATAGAAATACATAAGAAAAATGGACATAAGACAGAATGTCCCACTAACTGGGAATCCATGAAAACTTAGTTGGGTACTAGACAGATTGTTGTCCTGTGCTTGATATTATTGTTCTGTGCACCTAAACAATGCAGGGAGGCAGTTGACTCAGCCCCAAAAGGGAAGAAAAATATATATATTTTTCTCTGTAGTTATTACCATTGTCATATATTATGTACAAATTCCCATAGGTTGTGTAACAATGAAACTAGAAACTAGAGAGGAAGAAGACTTAGTCCCATCTGAGCAATGATCTCTCTGACAGGTAAAAAAGAAATACAGGTGAAAAATTTGGAAGCCATTTTTAATCTTTTCAGTACAGGAAGAAGCAAACTATATATTTACTGAGCTGGAGTAGAAGACAAGTCATAGATGACAAAGAACTGTTCTCGTAATAGTTTCTCTATAGCTGTAAGAAACTATTTTCTTGTGTGCTGTAGCAAACAACAAGGACGTCAGATATTTTATATTTATCCTAGAATGTCCTTTCAAGGCAAAATATCTTGTTTAATTTACTTTTTGGATGGAAAAAAAGAAGGAAAATATGTTCTGCTATAGTATTAGAAAATGCAATGAAATTTATTAGTTGAACTACCCAGGAAAAATGCAATTGAGATCCCTTTGAACAAAAAAACTGCAGAAACACTGATATGTTGGTAACATTGTATTCTCTGAGTAGTTAGAACTAGGTTTATACCCTAACTGTGTTCCTGACAAATCCTTGGGCATTGCCCCCAGGTGAGTTTCTCCACTGCTGGGATACTTTCTGAAAAAGTATTTTCTGTTTTAAAAAATCATTTAACATTCTGTGAGCTCTCATTATTTCTTGAAATTTGCAGATAAAAAGGGCTATAAAGTTCAGAGCATGCATTTTAGACAATTATGTACTTCACATGCAGGGGATATGTTCTCTATCATGTTTTGGGCCTTTGAAAATGTTCCTTCAGCAGTAGATTATATCATCTGATGGGCAATTTGCGTACATGTCTTGCCTGTCAAATCTCTTTCCTTAACTATATACTTGAATGTGAGTAAGTAATGAATAATAGATGGAATGCCATTCAAAATCTCTCATGACGTCCTGGTGCTCTCATTTAAATCCTACTGATCCTGATGCCTCTCCCTGACTCACAGCTTCTGTTTTGCTGAAAAATACATCATTTAAATAAAGGGAAGTAGGGAAGAGAAAATGTCTTGCATAAGTCTTTGCTTCATTCCTTTTTGTTTTCTTGATAGGGCTAAGTTCTACTGTAAAAGTTACCATTTTGTTTCTTATTAAGATATTGCATTATCTTTCAAGAGGCACAGCACTCCCTATTGTGTTTCTGCAGAGTTCTGTGCTATGCTAACACCTGTCCACATTATGGAAACACTTATAGCTTCTGTTAAGAACTTCAAGGCATAAAAGATGTATTCTGTGACCTCTGGTGTGCATATGTAAAGATGCACGAGCTATATCATGAGCAAGTGCTGCATGGGGAGATAAGCAAGCCACTGTTACAAGGGGTATAGATTCTCACAGCAGAGCCTGCTGTGGTGGCTGGTGCAATGCGAGGAGACAGGTACATGGCCCTCTCAATACCCTTTTCCCACCCACCTGTAGAATTGAAATATGACAAAAATGGGAAGTGGAAAAAAAATTGAAAAATTGAAACCACCAGCTACGCCTAAGGATCAAGAATTGCTTGTGGTTATTTAACAGGTGGAAACAAAAAGAAAAATCAAACAAGACCACTTATTTCTGTTTCTTCCCCCTGCCTACACCAAAATAATGACCAAGGTTGACCTTTTTTGCTCCTTTTTTAATCTCTCTCTTTTTAATTTTTTGTCTTTTCTTCACTCAAGCTGTCTGTAATAAGCTTATTATTCTGGTCCTACAATAGTAACATTTCACTAGTTTCACTAAGTGTCAAAAAATTATTTTACATGTCTCAGCAAAATAGGTCTTCTGTTTGAGACATGGGAAAGTTAATAGGGTCAGGCTGCACACTTTGTAACTTCTGTTCATGCTGAAAAGGATTCTCTTCTCTTATTTAACATTATAGACATAATTCTGCTTCATCATAAATTTTTTACTGAATCTGAGTTTTCTAGGCATAAACTGAAGTAATTAATGGAATCATAGGTTTTTCCCCCCCGCCCCCTTTCTTTTCCTTGTGGCAACTCCTTTGGCTTTTTAATGTGCATGTGATCTTCCTCTCCTTATGTGCTTTTTCTTTCCATCTCTTCTAGCTGCCCCACCACCTGCCACCCTGACCCATCCCTTTACCACTTATAGACTCTCACCTACAGCATAACAGCTGCTTAACAATCTTTTCAAAGAAAGAAAAATTAACAAGAAATTAAAATCTCTTAGTTCTTATATTAGGAATTCAGCATCAGTTAAAATAACATTCATAATTTTTTATCCCCTGGTGTTTATCCCCCTATCCCTTTCCTCCAGTTTGCAGCCTGTCCCTGTAACAGCATATTCTTTGATCACAGGGAAAAATTTTTTTGAAAATTGATTGAAAGCATGTGCTTCAGCAAACTTAATTTAGGTTCATTTAAAACCAAAGATATTTAGAATCACCTTCTGGGAAACCTGTGACCTCACTGAATTCTAGCAACCTTGATTCCTGGAACCACCCTCTGTACTGTTGCACACAGATTTGCACGCAAAAGCTAACTGCAGAAGTCATGCTGGCAGAGAAATAAACTTCTCAGTTTCCTCTTCACCGCTCTAAATGAAAGCTCTGTTTTCCTTAGCCTGAAGTGTCTTTGGCTCCTCATTCAAGCTAGGAGACTCAAAACTATGCTTGAATAGCAGCACCTTTAGTGCCGGCTTCTTTGGGAACCAATAAACCAATTTCCCCTGCCCTTGATTGGTCTCTTGAGGAGCTCAGCATGTTCCCAGCCATTTTCAGATGCCAAAACTGTCATGACAAAGGCAATTAATATGGTAACAAGAGAGTTAGCATCCAAAACACTGTTTCCTGAGGGGTTTGTCACACAAGCTGTGGAAAACATTAGAAACAGTTACAATCTGCATTTCTTTCCCCAAATGCAAATTTCTACGAACCCTTGTAATTGCCCACATCTTGTATACTTGCAGTCAGACAAAGATCAAAAGCCTGACTGAGTCAGATGTAGAATAAATTACTCTTCATAGTAACTCAGACCAGTAAAGGCTGCTTCGGTGAAGGAATAAAAACAGTGAACAAATCAACCCAGCGATGGGAAAATGTGTATCTCCCAAATGAGTATCTTATCTGTATGTTACTGGGAGCTCTGCAGCCAAACTGGATGTCTACACACGGCTCAGACATAACCAAGGAGTGTCTGATTATTGTATCATGGTGACTGTTGGCTTTTTTATTATGCTGTGGTGTAAATAGTAGTTAAATACATTGGTTCATCTTCTCAGCTGCGCCCATATATACTGGACACAGGTGGTAAGACATAAAGGACCTATTATTGTATAGCAGTCCTAGGGCTGATTCCAGACCTAATTTTGTGAGTCTAATTCCAAAGGACTATTATGTTGTAAGAGCTCACTGTAACACAGCAGCATTCTGAACCATGCCGCTATAATCCAATCAGTATTGCAAAAGAAATGGCATATTTCCATTTCATATTCCCTCTCCTCAAGAGAATCTTCATCTGCTTTGTTAAATTGACTTTATAGCCCATTTATGATACTAAAGCAGCACAAAGAGTGAGATCAAGAATCTGGCTCATTTCTGTGTCTAACTTAATTGTGTGCCTTAATGAAAACATAATAATATAAGTAATATTTATTTTCATGATGCTGGATAAAATAGATTCACCTATGAATCCACTTAGGTCTCTGAAGCTTTAACAATTAGATGTTTTTGAGGATTTTTTTTAAAGTATTTTAATGCCTTTCTTGGGGTAAAGTGGAGCTATTCTGGGTAGTCCCATGGGTAAATCTGTAATTATGCAAACTTAGAACACCATTGTGTAAAGATTTTCCAGCCTACCATTAAATCCTTCTACGAAAAAAATGGATTATGTATGTAATAGACTATATAATGGCTGTAACCCTTCCTGACTATCAGCTCCAAAAAAAGTGGACGCCAGATACTAATTCAAATTATCTATCTTATTTGTGATTCTCCCAATCTGAACATTATAGAAAACTCAATGCCTTCCCTCAAAAGCTGCTACACTCCCATGTGTATTACTGCCCAGGGGGCACATTTTTTAAAAAAAGAATTTTTATGGCCAATAGGAGGATGAAGGAGATATTTTACAAAAACTCTATGCAGGCAAAATGTTGGTAACAGAAAAATGAACTCATGGCAAAATTCTTCCCAGTCAAAACATGGCAGTGTCTAAGAGGCTGTGAGACAGCAACTCTTCTATGATCTGATCATTGCTGACACCTGCTTCACTCCGAATGACGCTGTGAACCTGTGGAACTTTTCTGATGCATATTGCCGGGTTCAAGACTTAGTGTTCCTTTCTTACAAAGAGAAAAGAGGGGTCTCTAGCCCCCATCAGAAGTATCTGAAACCAAAGGTACCTTTTCTAACTACAGTTGCAACCTACAAAATTTAGATTCATCTCACTTAATTGAGACATTTATTTCATGCCACTGGAATCTGTCGAATCTGTAATGGGTCAGTAGAAAAAGAATAAACAGTATCTGCATTACAAAACTCGGGTGTGAGTGTTGTAGCATATGCTTCTTTTCCTTGTAAACTGTACATTCAGTCATGTACAGGTTTCAGGGAGGAAAAAAAAAAGCAAGTTTACACCAAAAAATAGAAGCTATGGTATATTCCATGAGTACCTCATCTGGGCAGACAGCAGGGCATGATGATATAGGGTACCATGTTACATCTTAATACATATAGCAGTATTTACAGATACCTTGAGAAGATATCCATTCAGCTCATCCAGGATTTGAGTTTTTTGCTGGAGTTTGTTTCTCGTGTATTATATTGGTTCAGCATCATGTAAGGTGCTTGAGCAGTACTTTTGTTAACAAAACGCACCTTGCAATTTTGAAGTCCCCTTCTCTCTTCACTTTTCTCATCTAAGTCCCAATGTTGTATGGTGTAAGATCAAGTCTTTTATTGAACAACATTAAATTTTTGTTTGCATGCAAAGGGTGACAGCAATGTATGACTCAGTCAACCAATAATTAATGGACTTTAACTGAAATGGTTATGTAGAGAATGCTGTTCATGCAAATGATACTGGCTAATTCTTTTTTTTTTTCCTCCACTTAATTTAGAAACACAGGTCCTTCATCTTTTTGTGCAAAATCAGTCATGGATGTATGTGATAGTATTTCAAAACAAGAGGAGCAATCAATTAGCTTTGATTTGCTTTTATAGCCTTATCAGCACACTGTCGCCTTGAAGTTCTAGCAGTTTCCCAACACCTGGTCAGCAGAGAAGTGACAATGTGGGGGAAACATGGTAGTCTTCAGGTTTCTACTGAACTGAGTACTCTCCTATCTCTGTGTCTCTACCAGAATGGTCAGACAGAGCATCCCGGAACCTGCCAATATTGATGAGGAGCTCATTTTGGATCAGGTGGCGCAAGGTTAGCAAAACCCTTCTTGATTGTAATCTGAGGTTTCCACCTGAGAAGCTGCATTTATAAACATATGTGTAGCAGAATTAAAATGCATATATGGCATTACCTGGTGCGTAGTCATCACAATAACTTATCACAGATACTTATATTGAGTCAGAAAGTCTATTTCCAGAAGAACAGACTGAGAAAAACTGAGAAATAAAGCCAAACGTACTATTACCACAGATGTACAGACATTTTACCTCAGTTTTCCTCAGTTTGTGTACCACAGTTCTCCACAATGGCAAGATTTACTTCATCAAACATAAATGTCTACAAGGCAGACATTTATATCTGATCTAGTCGGTGTGGACTACATGTACGGTCAATGGTGAAAAGAAGACAGCCTGAAAGGGTGATTAATTCTATTCTAAAGCAGCTATCTGGAATAGAGCAGATGAATTGCATCCTAAAACTGCTTATTTCTCTCCACTGACTATAAAGGGAGTATACAGTAATTAACTCAGATGTAGATCTTTGAAGTTAAGTGAGATGAATACCATCCTAAGTGACTTGAAGAGTTTTTGTTACCAATCTTGCTGTTGTGAAAGAATCTGTGCTTGGTTTATGTCATCAGTCCCCAGCAGAATCAAAATCAGACACTTCAGAGATAAATGGATAACAGAATCCATGTCACAAACAAGCAACAAGTACTCCTTGACTTTATTACTAGATGGTGGTATTTTGGTATGTTTTTCTAGTAGGAAAAATGTTAAATCTCTGTGAATATTCATTTTAAAAGAAAACCCCAAGCCACAAAAAAACCTCTAGAATAATATCATTTCACTAAAAAAGCCTGTTGAGTAACTGGTGCTTTAATTGTGCTAGCAAGAAAGCTTTGAATTACACCATTGTATTAACTTATTATCCATCAAAAAGATAAAAGACCACACAGTAAAATGCATTCTTTCTAAAACAGTTTTTAATTTGCATTTAATCATTTGTCAGGTATTACACTCAGGCAGAGTCAGAAGAAAACAGAGGAAGCCTGATCCTTCTACTAAAATAGCACTTATTTTCATCATAATATGATTAGGAGTGAAATGCAGAAGCCCAGCTATATGAGTTCAACTTCTAAAATTCAAGTATTAAAAGAAATAAATAAATTAAGAAATTATAACAGTATTATCACACATTCACCTGATGTGTTCTGCTTTGTTGCTTGGAAGCAGTCAGAAAAGACTAAATACTTCCAAATTTAGCAGTGAATTACTATTTGATAACTACGGTAAATATATTTACTTTGTGAAGGGCTGATAAGGAAAGGAATTTCCTAAGTCAACATAAATTATGTTACAGTATTATTGAGGTATTCGTGGTCTATGGTCACAAGTAACGGTCTGACCTAAAAAACAAACAAACCACTGTTTAAGATCTTTTTGTTTTTTGTCTTTTTTTAATTGTTGTTGCCTAAAGTTAAGGCATTGCAGGGTTTGTGTTTTGCCTCTTTTTAGAAGCTACTGTGACTGGTAATAGCAAGCATAACTTAAGACTGTGATAAAATGTAGATTTACCATACAGTCCTGAACCTCACATTTTTGCCCTGCATACAGAAATTCTCCTATCAAACTTTAAAATGAAGCATGACTGTTAGAAATTTAGAATTAAGAAACTAGACATGCAGAGTCAGGCACAGTGGCTCTGAAGTGAGGGAGAAAGAATTGGGAATCAGACATAATAAATCATGCACTATATTTACTTTGCAGAATGCAGGTACAGGATTGATGGTTCTCCAATGCTGTTGCATACACTGCTGACACATTAACTGATGCTGTGACTTTGCATACTCATATTCAGAAGGAATGAGTTGCTGACAGTGGCTAAGGAAAAAAAACTGTAAAAGATACTTGTGTATATTAGATTGTTGCAACTTTATATACAATGTAAAGGACTCTCATCCTTGACAAATAGCAAAGACATAGATGGTGTGCTGGTGGGATGTCAGAGAACTTCTGTGATGGTGTAGCATGATCTGCAGGCAGAGCATGTGCACAGCAAGGTGCTGGGATTGCTGATACTCTGTCTAGACAGCCTCACAGTGCAACTAAAACAGGAATGCTGCATTAGATTGAAGAAGCTGAAACTTCAGAAAGGCTCTGCAGACCTTAAACCAATGTCCAATTCATTGCTACACCTAAGACAAGTGTTCCAATGCCCCAATTCCTCTTTCAGTGTTGTAAAATGATCAAGTTGCTCTAGAGGATTACCCAACAATCACCAGACTTTCAATTGAAAAATAATTAAATTTAACAAGGAAATTGTAATTCATGGAAAGCAAAGATCATTTTACTGGAAAAGTGCAAGACACTGTACTTTGGAGACTTCACTAGTGTTATTTGGAGCATAGCACATGTCAAATAACATTTTTCCAGTGTAAGAGAAAATCATTATGTTCAGTATGGTCAGTATTGTCAAGAAATTGACTCTAAAAAAATCAATGATCATTCCTTTCATCCCAGACCAACTGTGTAGAAAATTGAGCAGATGTGGAACATTAAGTGACAGAGGCAGAAATATAGGAATAAAGCTGACTAGTTTTCAAATATATGTATTTCTAGTTTGAGCTATTTAAAACATGTGGAACACATATTCATGGTTGAAAAAAGAGCAGGTGAACTTGTCATAGCCAGTAAACTACAGTTTGTCATTTCATGATGGTTAGGACAATTACACCTTCCAAATTAATAACTGCGAAAACTGTCCTTAAGATAAAAGTGAATGGTAGTCAGATATGTGCACAGCATATCTTTGAACAAGAGGTTAAAATTCTAACCTCATACATATACAGGTCAATACAGGTTAAACATAGTCTAGCACAGATGATTTTAGTGAGAGAGCACAAGTCCTAAACTTGGTGATAAAAGATAAACTTTAGATTATTAACCTGGAGACAATATTTCTGAAAATTGAAAAAGAGAGAGAGAGAGGCAGAAAAACTGTTTTGTAAAGTATGGACAATATTCTAACAAAGACAATATACATATTTATTTTGTCTTTTTTTTGTTAAGTGAAAGATGTTCAAATAGTTGTACCTCAAATCAGAAAGCAGGGAATCATACTTAACCATTCAGCCTTTCTTATTTTGTTTCTCATAGGAACAATCAATTCAAGAAAGAAGAGGCTTTGAGTTGTCAAGACCCACAGTGTTAACAATAGTTTATTCTTATTCAAGCCTTTTGAGAAAAATCTTGGCAAGATGTCGTTATAAGTATTGGAGAGCACTTGAGAAATCTGATTATTGTAGATACTGATAGTTACATTATATATATCCAAATCAAATGATGCTGCAAAACCTCCAATTTTCTCCTGAGATAATGGATGGCTTACTGTAGCCAGCTTCAATGCAAGGTGTCACATCAAGTATTGTGGCTTATGAGACACTTCAGTTATTTAATAGCCTGCTCTATGAACACAGAGGCAAAGATACATGTTGTCTTGATTTCTAGTCTCTCTTATCTTCTCATTACTTGTTTTCAAACTTTCAGAAAAAAAACCAGAAGAAATTTATTAACAAATGGTGATATTTGGTTTGAGGGGGATGGTGAAAATTTAACTACATTAACTAAGATGCAGTAAGTACTAAGAATCATAAATTCCATTTAATAGGATGCACATGATTACACCATAAGAAATTGCATGGTTTCCAGGTGTCTAGCTCTACCTCCTATGCTTATTCTTTTATTGGACAGTAGGTAGATACTGGCTTGCAAAGCCCTCTAGCTAGATTTTTTCTGTTGTTTCTTTTAGGCTTTCAGGCAGTATTTTTATGTTATGGTGCTCCCTGTATGTGTGTTATCTTAGTCATTATCTCACAGGACAACTGAAGGTAGCAATGTAAAAACTGCCTGAGAAATTGAAGATGACATAGTTGCACATTAAAACAAATGATGGAATTTTTCTAGCAAATTATTCTACATAGCAAAACAAGTGAGTAGCATGTGCTTTATTACACATTTGTCTGTCAGAATAGTTTAACTTATATCCAAGATAATGATCCTACAAGTACTCACACAGTTAGACAGAGAAAACAAAGCTTAGGAACCACTCCTGACAATTTTAGTCCATGGTAGGAATAGAAGAGGTAGATATTTTAAAACGGAATAAATTCTCCTTGCCTTCAAGAAGAGCTTTAGCAGACTAATAATGGAAAAAAAGAAAAACTGACTATGAACTTACCAGTGTTCCTGGTGAAGAATGTGTAGGTGAAATATTTTTAACTCTTTCTGCTTCTCTATTACTACGGGTTTGCTGTCTTTTGTAATGTTCCCATAGGCAATGTAAAGAATACAGTCTGAATGAGACTTCTGTAATGTGACTGTGAAATGTCTAGAAAATCTCATTGAAAGAGAAGATGTTGCTGTCCAGTGTTCAGTAGTGAACCAAAATATCTCTGCTAGGCTCTGCAGGGCTTTATGCCAGGTCCATGAATAGCTTAGTTCCAAAAAGATAAGACCTAGAGGGTCCATGATGATGATGTTCAGTTCTGTCAAAGGCTTCTGCAGGATAGAAAGGCATAAATAGTTCTGCATATTGTTCAAAGAGTAGCGCAAGCCTATGAGCGATACAGCACGTAATCACCGTACATTTGAAAATGACATGTATTAGGAAGAACATTCTTATGGTGGTAATACAGACCAGTAGTAGCATATGTTGTCCATGAAGGTCTTCGTCAGAAATGTTAAGGACCAGGTTACAAATTGTCAAGAATGCTATGGATATAATCAACCCTACATTGGAACAGAGCGATAGATTAGGTGAATTTTCAAGATCTTTAACAGGCAAATTTTTTGGGATTCTAATGGCTTTATTTATTGTGACATCTTCTCCATACAAAGGAAAAATACAAACTTTAGGATAACAAAGGTGTTCGAGACAACAGTTGGGAAACCAAACTGGTCACTGATGAATGTCATCCCACCTGTAGTTGGAAGGAAAGGACAAAAGCTCCCTGCCTTAGAAAGTGTGCATGATATTGGACTCAATATCTTAGAGCCATCTACCACTTAAGAGTGCTTTAGGATTCAAAAGTGTTGCCTCTATGAGGTAAAACAGCCATAATGTAATGTTGGACTTGGCCTGTCCAATCAATCATGTTTCCTGAGCTTTAGTTTTGCTCAGAATGAAAAAAAAAGTTAAATACAAAATAAGGAAAATTTTGTTGTATGATAAATGATAACAAGTGTGAGAGATGCACAGTGTTAGAATAGGAATTAACTTCTATAGAGTCTATTTGCTTTCACTGGAAAGGCCATAATTTGAAAGACAGGTAAACTTTTTGTTTATGCCGCTGTTGCCTTTGAACTACATAGTAGTGTAAAACAAGTTCCCAGTTCTTGAGGATAATTGCTACAAATAGGATTTGTTCATGCACAGCCATCAGTGATTTTTACATGTGGTTCTTCCAAAGTCCCAGTGTCACAAAGAGAAGGGTACTGTAAAAGATTACACTTTTTGTCCCATATGCTGCCATAAGCCAGTGTTCTCTATGGCTGAGACAGAGAAGATACAGCACAGAAAGAAGAGTGACATTGTAAATTTGAATTATATCCATATTTGATTAATATAACACTGTCATTTCCTATTTTAAAACCTTTGGGGTATATTTCCTCTGAATTATCAGAGTCCTAAATTACTTGAACCAAGAGGTAGATATTGGTTCCAAACTGCCTACAATTGTTTCTGTGTGGAAAAACAGCAAAAACAACAACAAAACAATGAATTCGTTGAAGAGTAACATGTTCAGAGAGCCTGAAGTGACTTATCAAAGGTTAGCAGGTTAGTGACAGAGATGAGGATGGGGCCAAATGCACTTATTTTTTTCTCACCAGACCCCAGTAAATCCTCTTGCTCTTCCCCTTGCACTAACAAATGACTTCTGAGGTACAGACACAGGTTTGAGGTGTTGATACAATCTCTGATACCTATAGAGCAATAAGGTACTCCTATTGCCTTTGGGCTTTGCAATAAGAATCAAGATCCCATTTAACCCTGGTTGAAACTATTTTGGATATTGCATCTTAATACCAATAAATTAGAACCAATAGAGAGAATTTAGTCTTTAATCAGACAAAGCAAACCTATGGAGACCTCTGCCTCAGGCTATCAAGGTAGTTATGGAGGCTGACCTTTAAAAGACCAGTATAGTTTTATATCTGAAACCTTTGTAGTTGAGCAAGTTAATATGTAAAAGCAGCCTCATTTCCTGTCACAGGACTGTAGCAGATCACTTAATCCTTCCTACCAGGAAGGATTTTTTATTTGCACTTCCTACTTCACTCAATTAGGTAGATATATCACAGGATATTTGCACTATTTTAATCTTTGGCCGATACATAGAACTGTGCTCATCTTCATAGTGGAGGCTCACTTTTTCCCAGTTTAGTGCTCTGCTGTTGAAATTAAGCACTTCTGTGTTCCAGTCATCAACACAAAATTTGATTACAGATAGTTCAGTAAAAATAAGAAGAAAACTTCATTCAGAAGCAACCATCATTTAGCCAACTCTCACTTCTTGCTTTAATTTTTTTTCTTGAACTACTTATTATGTAAATTCTTTGGCAAGCATTGTAGAAGCCTGGTGACTGAAATGTGCAGAAGTTCTGCTCTTATGGGGGAGATCATTGAACATGAATATTTGAAGTGCAGGGAACACACTATTGAGGTAGCTCTTAAGTAATTTAGATCCAAAGAGCCGCCAAACATACTAGTTTACCTTTATACTGCTGTTTTCTTATGAACAAGAAAACTCAGATTCTCCTCTTATCAACATGTTTCCTTTGGCACTAAATTGAATGATGGTTAAAGAAAGAATTAGAAATCCTTGATCTCTTTGGCTGTGAAAATGGAAGCTGAAAAAAACTTTTTAAAAGTTTTTGTGGTTTATATCTTTGAGGAGAAAAGAATTTGAATGCTGGACAGTTTTGTAGTGATGCCTGATTTTTTGAATTCAACTTATTAATTGCCTGCTTGAGATAATTAAAGCATTTGTGCTCAAAATAATTGGTGTCATTGAAAATAAAGGATTTAACCTTGGCAGTAGATTCAATCTGTCTGCTCCAATTCATTCCTGTGAAGACAAGAGGAATCATGGTGTGTGGGTTTTTTTCTCTCTCTCTTAAGATTGCTAATAATTAGTTTAAACATTCAACAGATCAGCTGGGTAATGGATGTGTATAGTCCCTCATTGTTCTGCTTTATATGGCAGGCCTCAAGTGATGCTCTCTTTGAGGATAGGGGTAGTCGTGGTACTGCATTGCAAGAGAATGAAAATGAGAGATGATTTATATAACCCAATCACATTTTTGTTAAACTTGAATATTATAGATTTAAAATTCAGCTAAGTTGTGTCTTTTTAGAACTTTCCACGGCACATGAGATGGAAAGAAAATAAAGAAAGGTGGGCCAGTGATCTGAACTTCAAACTGGAGAGGATTTTTGAGAATTATCTGTAGGTTTTTCTACGCCACAGAATGGTTGAGTTTGGAAGGGACCTCCAGAAGTCATCTGTTCCAACTGGACAGATGTATCCATTGTGATACAGAACAGCTGATACAGAACTAGATGACATACAAAGACTTTACTGGCAGAATTTCCATGGTTCATGGATGAAAGTTCAGAACCTTATGTTAAGCATATACAGTACCTGAGGGAATATTTAGCCCTCACAAAAATAAAAATATGAAGTTGTCTAATATTAAGCAGTGGAAGGAGGGGAGGGAGGGAAATTTTCAGATCTCAGAGCTATCTTGTCTGAGGATCCAGATGGATGACAACTACTTTTTCCTTTTTCTTCTTTTCACCTTTTTTTTCTTTTAGGGAACATTGAAGTCCATCCTTTCCAAGATGCATGCAATATCTTATCCAGTAGAGAAGGATATGCAGTAAGGGGATAAAAAACTTACTTTACACGAGGTAGGTATTAGAGCAATTATATAAGGTTTTGTGACATGACTGTTTATCCAAAAGCAGGAAGATTTTGCTTCAGTTTGTTTTAATGCCTGAAGGTGATTCAAATGTCTCTAAAATTGATAGAACTGTTGCATAAAGCATTATCCAATGCCCAAAAATTGAAAAATAATGTCTTCTCCTCCTTCTGATATTCTTTCACCATGGAAAAAAAACAAAAAAACAAAACAGTTAAAAATTCATTGGACATTCATTAGAGGTTCATTATGAAAAGGTCCGATGAAATCAATGTCTCTGAAATTTCTGATATCTCATTTGGGGGTTCTGGTTTCCATATACTTTCTTTTGGATTACTTATGCCTTTTGTATGGAATAGGAATTCAAAATACATGATGATCTGACTTTTGATTTTCTCTTTTGCTACAACTACATGCTTATGTTTGGCTTTTGAAGAATTCACATTACTTGGGACTTGAATATAAGCTAACAATAGGCAGCAATTCAGACAATTTTTCCTTCATAAAAATAAGATGTCTTAACATAAAAACTCCAAGTTCACTCTAGATGAAGCTGGGGCTTTCCAAGGGCTGTGTTGTAGGGCACAGCATTTGGTGGTGCTGTCTTTGAACCGCTGCTGGTCACTTGCTTTTTCCCCTCCTCCAGTGAGGTCACAACCTCTTCCAGTCCTGTATCTTCAATGACTCAACAGGTACACTAGGACCTGGGTCTCTGATGAAGATTCTCAGTGAGAGGAAAATGCTTTCTTGTTGTTTGTGCAATAAATCAAGAAAGGCTGTGATGTGGTTCTGAGTAAATCTCTCTGCACTGGCGAGACCACACCTCGAATCCTGTGTCAGGTTTTAGACCCCCCACTACACCAAAGACATTGAGACACTGAAGCATGTCTAGAGAAAGGCAACAAAGCTGGTGAAGGGTCTGGGAGCATAACTCTTACGAAGAGCAGCTGGGGGAGCTAGGGCTGTTTAGAATGGAGAAAAGGAGGCTCAGGGGGTCCTTATCACTCTCTACAACTGCCTGAAGGGAGGGTGTAGCAGGTGAGGGTCGATCTCTTCTGTCAGGCAATCAGTGACAGGAGGAGAAGAAATGACCTCAAGCTGCACCAGGAGAGGTTAGACTGGACACTGGGAAAAAATTTCTTCACCGAAAGGGTTGTCAAACATTGGAACAGGCTGCCCATGGAAGTGGTGGAATCACCATCCCTAGAAGTGCTCAAAACATGTGTGAGTATGGCACTTAGGCACATAGTTTAGTGGTGCACATGGCAGTGCTGGGTAATGGAACTTGACAATCTTAGAGGTGTTTTCCAATTTTAATGATTCTATGATAAGATTTGTGCTAACACGCCATATGTGTAAGAAAAAGCTTCAATGAAGAGCATTTTCCTCTCTTTTTACAGTGTAATACATCTCCCATATCCTTTTACTCTATAATGAATAATCATGCAGTTGCACCAGCAGCCTTTAGGGAATACTGCATCGTCATTGTTCATTTTGTAAGTACTGATTAGTCTTGTACCTAAATTATAGCAGACCATAATTAGTCCAAATGCTGGGACTCCTATTTGCAAACAGATCTAGAAGATCCCTGATGGACACATAAGCATTGTCCCTTTGTTTCCTGACAAGTAGGAAGGGCTTTTCTCTCCTTAGGTGGGACAGTCTTTATTTTGATCCCTCAAGCTTCCTGATATCGTAACAGCTCAGCTGAGATGCTCCAGCTATTGTCTCCATCAGTCTCGACCATTATTCTTAACAGAGACATTGTAGCTGAATAGTAACAAGCAATTTTCAGTGCCAATTTCCAAATATTAAAGAGTCAAAATAAAGGTTTCATTGGCAAGACTGAAAGAAAAAAAAAAGAGGAAAATAAATAAAATAAAAATTAAAAGGAAGGAGAAGAGTGAGAAAGGAAGGGAAAGGGAAAAAGAGAGGGAAAGTGAGAGGAAGGAAAGGACATTTCTAAGAAGTAGAATATCTTAGTGTGAAAATAAATGTTTCCATGATTTCACACACTATGACTTGGAAATCTCAGCCATGTTCATTAAGTTCATTTAAACTGTGCATCTATCTCCATATGAAGACACATGCATGTTGTGTAGAAACCAGGACAATATCCCATTTTCTAGAAAATCTACTGTAAGTTGAAACATACATAGGAAGGAGAATAAATGGGTTTAAATTACCTTGGGGGTTAGAAGGCAAAAGATCATGAACTCCATTTAGTCTTACAAACGCAAAAAAATATACTTTTTAGAGCTTCATTTATCCTCTGCATTCATGAGATCTGCCCAGACTCATTAGACTGAAGCAGTAGAACAGGAGTTAGGTGATATGTCACTATTCTTTCAACAACATGATGGTACAAGCCAAGCAAAGCTGGTAGAAATACATTATTTAAAGTGAAGGAATTATCCTCTTTGCCTATTGCTTAGCATAACACAGATTTTTAAAAATATTTTAAAGCTTATATGTCTGTAAAGCCAGTTCTCACTCATGTCCATCAGTGCCAGCTCCCATTCAAAAAAATTATGCAGTTAATATTCAAATTCACATATATACAAATTCACATATATAGGTATGTATATGCACATACACATTTATGTATATACATAGGTATGCATACACAAAATTGTATAGTGACCCATCCCACCTACCGGCATCTTTGAGAAATATTTGGTAGTATAATATTATTGTTAAGGATTCTCTTCTTCAGGATACATTTTAAAGATGCATTTCTTCATCTTAGCTGAAGGCTTTCAATTTTCCTTTCAACAACATCTTTAAGGGAATAAGATGATAGAATAATAGGAAAAGAAAATGTGTCTTTCTTCTTTTCCAGAAGTTAATTCATACCCATGGGATGTGCCAGATTTTAATGCTACAAAACTAAGTCCTCTTATGCTCTATATGTACACTTCATTTGCAATCTTAGCACTGAGTATGTGACGTGCTCTGCCTGAGAAGCTTAATTGCACCCAAGAATGGTCAGCATTACAGACAAGAGAGTACTTGACCCTCAGTGAGTTTTTTTGGAAACTGGGATTTTGACGTCATCGGAAATGACATCTCTTCATGTGAAAGAGAGGATATTTTCAAATCAGAAGAAATGGCTGGACTGTATGCATTTCCACACAAAGCTGAAATTCTTAAGCGTTCCTTGCCACCTTGATCTCATTTGAGCATTTGAGATGCTCTAATAATTATTTGATTTGTTTGATATTGTAGTGTATACAATGCCAGATTATTATAGATTTGTGGAGGTTGCAGGACAAGTCCTGTGGCATTCCTATGGCATCTCTAAAAAGAACATCATGGATGTAAATTTGTGCTAACACAGCAACAGCAAAAGGCCTTTCACCATCTTAATATTTCATTACGCCCTAGCTAATCATCAGTGTTAAACACACAGAACTAAGCTCTGCACATGGTACATTTGCTTACCCCAAAGAGTACTGTCCTGATTTAGGCCAAGGACAGGGCTAATGTTTTGCAATAAAGGAAGGGCCTGGGCCAAGATCCAGATATTATTTGACCTGAGGTTATACATATAACCTCAAGCCATTGCTGGGAGCAGGGAGAAGGGACTCTTTGGCTTCCAAGAAGAAGAATGTGGTTTCCTGTCCAGAGAAAAATGTGGCTGCTGTCATGTTGTGGGGTTTGGACTCCGTGAGCATTTTGCATGTAAATTACCCTCTCTTTTGTACACTTTTGTTTTTAATATCATTGCTGTTACTGTGTGTTTTCTTATCTCATTGCTGCTTTGAATAAATTGTTCTTATCTCAACCTGTGATCTGTGCCCTTTGTGCCTCCAATTCTCCTCTCTGGCCACCCAAGAGGAGCCAGGGAGGAGGAAAGGTGCATAGCAGTGGGGAAGGGGAGCAAACAAGCAGCAGTGTGGTTTGGGGAGTCTCAGTGGGAGAATTAAATTGGGGAGGACCATTCCTAAACAATGACATAAGCCTTCTCAGCCAAAGTAGATCATTTGAAAAGAAGTCTTACATCAGGCCAAGCCCGAATTGAAACTGGAAAGCAATGACACTCATAAAAACTGAAATAAAGACAAAATGTTTCATTTTTTTTACTTTTGCAGCTTAGATTGAATTAAAATTACAACATGGATATAAAAGAAGGCATTCCAATTTCAGGTCATTGTTCCAAACTGTCATAGTACTGTGCTTTCAATCTGTAAACATCATTCCATTTTACTTTGAGTTGCTAGAAGGAAAAATAACAACAATTTCTCAGATTTTAACATGGTTTTATCATTTAATATCCAGTTAGAGTTAAATTATTAGCATCAGAAGATAGTACTTATGAACACCTATGGTATTGTCATCCATGTCTATTGACTATCATAGTATTTGGTGTGACAGAACCAAGCAAATATACTCAGATGTGTGAAAGTAGATGTGTACGTATATCCATTTTTGCACTGTCCAGAGTATACAAAGCACAAATCCTCATCAGCCAAAATAGACATATGAGAAGACTGAGTGAAAATTCAATGTTCAAGAAATACACTTGATGTCTCTTATGGTAAAAGCTCCATCTCAATAAAGCACCATGTTCCAGCACGATCAATATTAGGGAAAGTTTTTTTAAAGGAACATTTTCAGAGAAAAAGTAAATACAGCTTCTTCTAAAATTACCAGATTGTTTCCAGACAGCTGTATAGAAGGATATGCTAATAATCGACATACAGCTGGTTCAGACTGTTACAGTGTTGAGAAGTTTTAGTCATTGGAGACATACTATCAATGCAAATTTCTTGCCTTTTTGTCTTTGTATATGAAAATTTTTTTTTTTTTTTTTTTTTGGTTAAGTCATAAACAAAATATTTTAACTGTAAAAACAGAAAGCAGAATTACAAAGGTAGTCAGAACAATCCATAAGTAAAGAAAATGGAGTCTGGAGGAGCTCAGCAGCTTCCAACTTTCACTGCAAAAACTAACTAGAGCATTGTTCCTAAGCAAAAGGAGATGTAACTGAATCTTTGGTCCAGACAGGAAACAATGACTACCATCCTCCTTCCTTATTCTAATTCTGCTCTTCTGGCTATTCTCAGGATGGTATGGCATTCTGTTCCTTCCGTGCTTTCTCTTCTCATCACAGGGATTTATGTGTGATTTTACTGTCTCCACAGTGCTCTGTCGCCATGAAGAGCAGACTGGCAATTAATCCATATTAGAAGTCAGTAGAAAACTATAGATCAAGTTTGGTACAAAGGGAACTTTAAAGAATACTGAAACTCCTGCCTGAAACCTAAGACAAGGAAGTGTTCTCAGAAGTGTTAGAGGTAAATTGCTCCACAGACAGGGCCAAAATGACTGTGTATACATGTCAGTTATACGTGTGGAGAAACTCCTCTCAGAGCTTCTATAAATAATTTTCTTTCAGATGGTGTCATGCACTTATTTCATAACTGTACTGTTTAAATGGAGCATCTACAATTCCTGTTCTCTGCATCTGTCTGGAAAAGTTTAATCTGTGATATGGCTATGTCTGCAAAAGTACTGATCTTATTACCATACCCATTGCCATTTTTCATGCATACTTCCTTGTGATAGACATGCTTGCCAGGTTAAGCAGGTATGTGACAAATCCTAAAGAGACATGCCATTAGTGTCTTCTGCACTAACCTAGGGTCTAACTGGTGCAGAACGGGTTCTGCCAGCCTGTCACCATAAGCTGAATTTCATCTACTGATTACTGTATTTATATCTTTCTTCAATTATGAATTTTGACATGCATAATCTGCAGAAAACCAAACCAAACAAACACCAGGAATACCTAACCAAGATCTAAAAAAACCTTGTTTGACAAAAGTGTTAATTATTACACTTGAGCACATTACCCAAAGAGAAATTTAGTTCAGGAAACACTCTCTCCATATCTGCTCTGTTTCTGTGTGGTTTATTTCCCATGGAGGTTATGAGAAGATGTATTTCCAGAGGACAGTACTTTAAAATGTGGCAGCAGTGTGTATTGTTGTGTGTCATATAAAAAGGAATTATACATTTATTCTCTCTGACACCTCTTGTAAAATGCTGAGTCCTGTCTTTTCACTACTCTAAATTTGTACTTGCATTTTCATGCTTCCAAATACATTGATGGTACAAATCAGAGAATTTGCAGCTCAAATGGTCTAATTTATAGTTGCCATAAAGCACCTTGCATATTTTCTTGTGACCACGAGAAATGGTGGCATAAAGATCATTCTTTTAAAAATTCGTTCCTCATATATGCTGTCAAGAAATATCAGGTGGAGGGGAAAATATAAGGACTACAAAATAAAACACAAGGAAAGGTGCAATATAGATTTGTAAAACACATCAACATATTATGAATGTTTTTGTGACGCGCTTTTTATCTTGTTCCTTTGCAACTCTGTTTTCCTTTCCCTGAAAAGAAATCTCAGGCCCCATCACTCTGAAAGCTAGTGCTTTATCAAGGCCGCTGATAAAGTTCTATACAAGCTTGTGTGGCCTTTTGGTCTCAAAATATTGTGGCAAAAGACAGTGCTCAATTAAAATACAACTTGAAGTAAGAATTTGTGTCTTTTATGTGATATACTGTATAATGATCAGTTATGGGGTGTTGCCACGTGTTTGAGAAGACTTTAAACTTTTTCATTTATAAAAAAATAAAAATTGATTTAAATAAGCAAAAAAAAATGTTATCGCTTGGAATATATATGTATTTATGTATTACAGATCTTGTTGAAAGGTGTAGAAATTTCTTTCAGCACACAATACTTGCATGAGTGATGGGGTGTTTTGTCCTTTCTGCTGCTTATTTTTTCTTCTTTTTCCTTGGCTTTGATTCTGAGGACAGCATGCTCTTTTCATCTTGCTAGAGATATGGCTCTGCATAAATCTCTCAGGAGATCTCACTCTACCCAAGCAATTTTATGGTAAAAAAGGAATGCTTCCTTATGTCTGTATAATTTCAGTTGTGTAAATCAGCGCATTGACCTTAAAGCCGTCCTGACTTTACTGTGGATCCGCCTTGTTCACAAAGTTTGGTTTGTGAATTGTAGTCACCATAACATCTTTTGCCTCCATGTTATGCACCAGTAGATTGCATTTTTTCAGTAAGTGTTTAAAAACACAAAAGGTTTTATTTTTTTTGTAGAGAAACAGTTTTCAAGAGGGAAAAAAAAATAAATAGAAAGGAGAAAGAAAAAAGGGGGAAAAAAAGAAGTTGTAAGGAAGAGCAAAAACTGAGACTTGATGTTAAATATTTCCTTGGTAACCTGAATGAAGAAAATGGTATCTGGTGTGTAAGTATCAAGCAGTTTTGCCATTAAGCTGAGAAGAAGCCAGCTGAAGTGTAAAATATGGCTATAAAGCTTCACATAAACTACAGAAATGACAAAATAAAATATCTGTATATGCTAATTATATGGTGTAGACCTAGTTTTGCATTTCCATAAATCTTTCTCTTGAATTGTTATATCGGCTAGTAATTAAGAGACTTATGACAAATTACTTGATTTATATTCTCAGCCAGGTCTGGACCTTACTATGTTCTGATTTCAGCAGGGAAGCTTTAAGAGACACACAGGAGTATGCCATACTTTACTGAAAGAACCTGAAAAGGTTTTTTTGTGCTGTCAGATGCTTCTGGAGTGTCCATGGATTTTATGAGAATATATGAAGCTTTCAGTTGTGGAAGAATTTTGTTTCAAACATAAGCTTATAATCTTGAAAAAAGAGCAAGACTGTGTCATCATATATCTAGATGTAGCTACAATATATTAAGAGCATTCTTTCTGTTAAATCTCAAATTAAATCATTATAATATATATAATACTATATTATAGTATATTATACAATTATAGGATATATAAAATTCAAATTTCATTAGATCTCCAGGAAAAAATCACTTCCTATGAATCCAGTTTTGAATCTAACTTCTTTTTAGCCAATTATACAGCATCAAAGAAATGCATGCAATTTTTTGTAGACAGTCTGGTTTACATAAACTTTATGTATTCATTGAAGAGAATATCTAGGATCACCATTTTAAAGATGACACAAACAGTTGGAAAACTTGATTTACAAACTGTTAACAAAATATTCTTTCCAAACAAAGTGAGGAAAAACATTTTGCATCTCATCCGTTACTGGTTTGGCCTTTTTTGTTGTGTTATGGCTTTTTGATGTTTCCTTGGTTGTTTTACTTTTCTTAAAGTGGATTAATTCATTTTAGTGACACCAATTCAGTGTATATTTTGTAATCTTTATGCCTATGAGGTGTTATAAATTGTTAAGCGGTTAGCAGCACTGGTCAAAATGCTTCTCTTTTACCTCATCTCAGGTAATATCTAAGGTGATCTTATACAAAATTAAGCATTACAGTTAGTCTAAGTTGTTTAGAAGTGTTAGTCATAAAAAAGAATGAAAATCCTTAGACAACTGAGAATTTTAATCCATGCTCAGGTTCTTTGCCATGAAAAGTAAATAATGAATTCTTCACTCTGAGCTTTATAATGCATTTTTGAAAGGAAACCAGAACTTAGACCTTAATAATTACTGGAGGATTTGAAGGACATTTAAGTATGATACGTAGTGGTACCTGCTACAAAGAGAAGAATATTATCCAAACAGTATGAATGTAGGTGCTGTGTTCACAGATAAGGAAGGTAGTTTTAATTTTATTTTAAGAGTCACACAAATACGTGTCAGACATTTTAATTATTGCCACAGGTTGGAAGGTTGTAAGAGAGCAAAATATTTATGGATTAGTAATCTCTTACGGCCACAAGTGTCCAAAAGTATTTCTTCTCCTCATCAAAAAAAAAAAAAAAAAAAAAAAATTTAAACAAAAAACCCCAAAATTACAACAGCAACAAACAAAAACAAAAGAAACCCCAACACACCCTGCCTTAAAAAAAACAACAGAGAGAGAGAGGTGTGACAGGATAAATATGAGCGAGTCACACTTCGGTGTAGAGCTCTTAGCAAGGAACTGAGGGTGAACCCTAGAAAAACTCCTGTCCAACTACTGTAAATACTGCTTTGTAGCAGTGAAATCTTAATTAGTGTTTTTCTTCCATTTAACTGCTCCAGTGGGTAAGAGATGCCTTGTACCAATTTTTATCTTTTCACTTCCCACCTCCCTCCCCTGCCCTTTTTTTTCTTTTAATTTCTCTACCTAAGATTTCCAGGGGGAATGGTGTCTATAAATTAAACTAACTGGCCACAGTGTTATATGATTATTGTCTAAGTGGAACAGATTTATCATCTTCAGTTTTTCATTTCCTGTTCCAAGATTTCTGTTAAATACGTATTACTCATGAATGACAAAAGGACTAACAACAAGAGAGGCTATTTCCCAGGGGGAGTAGGTACATTTGGAGTGTGTTTATTATTGAGCTAATGCTCTTCACCAATAACCGATTGCACATTCTATTAGATTTTGTGCTCTGCTTTCTAAAAACTGTATATATTACCAGGTGGGGTTACATGTGTTAATCCACCGAGACCAATGAAAGCTACTGCCTCTCTTGACACTTCAGAACATTGTAATTCTTCACCCTAGTCTCTCATCACCTCTCCTGTCCTGGTCTCACACTACTGTGTTGGCTTGGAGGAGAATGCCAAGTAGAAGCATCCAGAAGTACAGTCCCCTGTGTTGTAAATGTAAATTAGAGATCCATGGAGAATTTCAGCACTCATAAAATCTCAGTTTAAGGCACCCTGGGTTGAATTAATCGTTATTAGTGCATTGCAGTCTGCTTTAATTAATATAGTTCATTAACATATAACAAAAATTCAGAAATGTAATTGAAAATTGTCAAAAGAATCTGAATGACAATAAAAGATCTATGCCTAGGTGATAGTTTCTATTTTAAACACATAAGAACAACATTAAATATCACCTGCATCACATATGCCTTCATCTGGAAGAAACCCCAGGTGAGCACTGCACACAGTTACCACTAAATTTCCTTTTCTTCCCCACTCCCTTCTTCTGGGTTGTAGAAGCTACTCTGTGATTTTTGAACAGAACATGAGAACCTTTCTGTCCCTGACTATCTGATATTATTCTTTTCTTCTTTTAATTTGCCTCATTCTGAAATACAAATAGCATAGTTTTACAGCGACTGCAACAACATGGAAGCACTCTGTGTGTAAACACCGTGTTTGGCTATTTGTAGTGTCCTCTGATTACAGCTTCTTGTAAATTAAAATGATGTGCCTCTTTTTCACCTGTCACAAAGCCATATCTCAGGAAATATATAGCCTAGACTAAGGGGCAGACCAGAGATTTCTGCATTCTGTTCTTGTATCTTCTATTTGCTGAATTCTATGTGTTTCAGTTGTCACTTGCATAAAATGGAGCACTGAAATTTAAGGTACGTCACAGTTGCTCTTGCAGCTGTGGGGACATCCCTGCCCTAAATTTAAACTGACTTTGGCAAAACAGTTGCTCAAGCATTTGTCTTGATTTCAGTCTGAAGTTTGCTATTGTGTTGTATTCTACAGCAGTTAAACCATATATAATATCTCAGATAAAAGCTAACATTCAGATTCCTTCAGGAGCTGTAGTCACATCATGTGTTACCAGTTACCAACATCAAACACTGAACTAAGACAATAAATTTCAAACCTTTTCTCAGGTTTCTCAGGCTCCCTGGATTTCAACTGAGAGGAACGGACAGATTTAGAAGTAATTAAAGAAAAAAATTATTCCCAAATCTGACAGCAGTTAAACTCTTAGATATTCTGAGTTTTAGTCCTTATGCTGAACAAAACTGAGCCAGGAGGTGACCATTGGCTCCGAGACAAGTTTCCACCACCTGCTTCATAATCCATGCTTTTAATACTGGTCCACCCCAGTTAGTTGGAGCAGCCCAAAACAGATCAAGTGTTGGGTACTAGCTCAGCTCACAGTGAAACAGTTTGGGTCCAGCATTCACCCTGGTTCATTTTTCTTTAACAGCACTTTCTTCATCAAACTATTAATGCATCCAAGTCTAATCATCCCACCTTCTCTCAGACGCTTGACTTGAAGGACCAAAGTTGTCATGTTTGACTAGATTCTCTTCACACTCAGTGAGAGAAAAATATATCTGAAAGACAATTCATCCCAGCTAAGGACTTAAGACAGTGTCATGAGTCTAAAGTTGGGTAAAATGAATCAATTTCCTATTGCTTTCAATTGTCTCTGGAGGAGCCAAAAAATCTCTCTCTTTCAAAAATGTTGCAGGATTTAGGCACCAAAATTCTTTCTTATTGACTTAAACTTTGTGCAATGTGACTACCTGTCCTCCTTTCCGTTTACAGGGTGTTTTAGTCAAATATTTAAAAAAAATATTAGTTATCAAGTAAAAGAATTCTTTCAGTTCTCTTATTGAAATCTCTATTTTCAAAAGCCTTTTGCCAAACAGTTTGCCACAATTTGTCACTTACATTTAATCAAGACTTTGAACATTAGGCTTAAAAGAGTTTCATATGAACATCCGCAAGTATCTGGATTCTTACAAGGTTGGATCAAAGTTTATTAATAGACATTATAGAAATGTAGGGAATAATATGATATTGAGAAGGGGACAGGTGTAACACCAATGAACCTTCCTACAGCTCAATGGATGGGGAGGTTTTGCTTGCTGGTTGGTCTGGTTTTTAAATTTACAGGAAAAAGCAAGCTGTTCTTTTGCTGTGGAATCAAGTTCAAGGAAAATAAGGACCAAATTAGTCTTATAAGTAATGGATTACAATGTCCTGCTTACTATAATCTTATCTCTTTAACCACTTACACAGTAATTGTTCGACAAAAGACTGATACTCTTTTCTATTTCCTGGTTGTGATCCTGCAGGATTGCAGCCATTAAAGAATCATCAAGCAGAAGAAGTGTAAAGCCTTTGTTGCCCATTTTTCAAGAACCTTTATTAAGGTTTCTCTTTTTTCATTTGCTTGTAGCACATGATTTCTCCAGTAACAATGTGCTGGTACTTGATTTTCTTTCTGCTTAACAACAGGCTTGATTAATTTTTTTTAAATGCTTTTCGGATTTAATTTTCTTCTCCTGGATTAGCAAATCAGACTGAGCAGAGCTAGAGAACAACTGTATAATCCTTTCCCACAATATTCTTGTATTTAAATTCTTGATTTTAGAGGTTTCACCTTTACAGGATGTGAGGTTCAGGACAAGCAAAGCATTCTTAGTATTTGGAATTGAATCAATTAAGATAATGTTGAATACTTTAAAAAAAAGTTTCAAGTAAAAATTTTAATCTGAAGCTGAAAAATTCACTTTCCAGATGCTCTGATCTGTTTATATCAAAAGCAAAATATTATTGACCATGTCCCATGAAATACATTCTTAACGTGTCCATTTTTGTAATGAAACATATTCTTCACTGCACCTAATTACAGCTGACTTCATCTACTTGGGTAGGTTTTGAACATTTCTAATGGTTTTCTTAATAAACAAACAAACATACATACATTATGGCTGCAGTGTGCCTCTCTTGATTTTCAATCACCCAGAGAAGAGAAGACCTGCATATTAGGTCCTGTTCATCCAGGGAGAGTCCAAAGTCTATCTATAAATAGATAGATAGATAGATACATAGATAGAGATTATATATATATATACATAGAGAGATTATATATATATACATATCTCTCTATATATAGATCTCTCAGAAGAGTGTTAATGTGTGTAACTCTCATATTAAGAGAGATGATGAAGAAAGGGTCTTGAACCCTTTGCGTCATGTACCCTTCCAGGTGAAGCCAGCTACGCCTTACTGAGATATAAGTCATGGAATCAGAAGAAGAGCAAGGGGGGGAGAAATTATACTTACACAGGGCAGACATAATGTCCCAGAATGCATGTGCATTTTACAGTAGATTGCTGAGATAAAGAGAGAGAGAGAGAGAGAGAGAGAGAGAGGGA